>WOVY01015458.1:0-32885 GCA_013436015.1 Rhipicephalus annulatus | reverse complement strand
TCCAGAAACCTCTTGTTTCGTCGGCGCGAAGCACAGCGAAGGCTCGGAAAAGAGCGAGACGTTTGCGGGGCCGTCCGTGACCGTGACGCAACTCTGCATCACCACGCCCCTTCGAGAACTTTCCAGGGCTTGCCGGCTGCCGATGTGAGGAGTTGGTCGGCGAAACTACGCTTCCGAGAAGGAGAGGGCGCGCTTGGGGAGCCTTTGTATGCTTGTTTTTTTTTCTTATCGTTGACCTTGAAGCTTCTCTCTGGCGCTTGTCGCCAGAATTCAGCGACGCGATCTTTTTGAGCACCCGTTTGTGACACTGCCTCCACTTTAAGAATATTATCACATAACATTCAAAACCACGCAAAATGAGCGCGAACAGTCACCACACAATAGGAGTCAGTAACACAGTCCGTCGCGCTCATGACGCGTCACATTCACAGCAGAGCACTTGATACAATGTACACTGTGATCCAATTTCATAATACATGGAATATAACCACAGGTACATGAGTACAACAGTTCATCACACCTTTCAGACAATACAAATGTACAAGGTTTGTCTTTACAAACTTGTACAATCCTATACATCACGTCACCGAAACAAGCATTTTGACTCGTTCGACATACACTTGTGACACGTGATAACAAACGACACACCTAGGCTCAACACTGCCCAAACACATTTCGATTCGACCTCAGCAGCTATCCTGTGTACTTCGAGCTGCGCTTGCGCCCTTTATTGCGGTGCTTGCTCAATCCCTTCTTATTTTTCCTGTTTTGTTCCGGCGAGCCCTTCCAATCGACGGTATCTGATGCGGCGTCTCAGCCATCGTTGTCACTTTCGACACTGTAACGGGTCGTAACATTCAACCGATCTAGTCTGGTTATTCACCAGCTTGTTCACATCACGACATTGTGCCTGGCTGGCCGACTCAGTCATCTTACATTGTCGGTCAGTTGAGGTCAAGCCGACGTAAGTCCAGTTGCCCAGCACGTAAACTCATTCAATACGATCATCTCCTGATTCACTGTCTCTTGTACCAGGGCTTCACCTTGGGCTTGAGTGAAACCCTTCACGGGATTTTCTCCACTGTATCTCGCGGTCCCTGTGTCGGCGAGGGCTCCATCTTCGAGTCTTCCCCCAAACGTTGGATCGTTCAGCCCTCGCGCTCCGTCGATGTTTCCGATGATGTGGTCGTACAGGGGGCAGGGAGGTCATCATACATAGGGTAGTAACCGTCCCGCTGAGTAGGGGGTTTCAACCTCAATTTCTGCTTCATGAAGCATCCGAACCGTACTGTCAATTAGGCAAATCGGTTTCGTTTTGCCTGTAACTCACTTTCCCGTACCAGATTTTCCACACGAAACAGTGGAGCTACCAGTGTCTCTTAGCACTGTACCTTCTTGCCCGCAACTTTTCCAGGCACGTTGGCATCCATTCGTAACAGCATTTGGCTGTTTTGTCCATACAGCACCCACAATGGAAGTTTTGTTCCCATTTTTCAATTGTGCGAATCCGCGGGTGACGACGTATCATCATCGGCTTTCGATGCCACCACCTGCACACAGGCTACTTGGTGAGTTTGACTGGCTCCGTTACGACATGCATCTGCCTTGTGCCCGGTCTGACCACAGTTGAAAGATTCTACAACTGTAGGGCTCGTAAAGTTAGTTCGACAGCTTTAGCACGATGACCTACTTGGTTACATAGAAAACATCGTGGAATACTCTCCGGTGCACGCTTATTTTGTTCGGGTGCTTTCTTCGAATCTCGGGACACTCCTTCTCGACTTTGGCCAAATTTGTGCCACCTTGCGTTCCCAAGAATTGGTCGGCGAATTCAAGCATGTCTTCAAATTACTCAGCTTCCTCTCTTTCAAGTACAGCGACAGGCTTGGGTGGCAACTGGTGAGAAATTGCTCTCTAAGGAGCTCTCTAAGCTCATCGTACTCCTGTGCTGTCCCTGAAAGTTCGACACATCTGTCGAAATAGTGGCTAAGTCGGGCGGCGTACTGCGTAGCCGTCTCACAATCCGCTGGTTTTCTGTCCGAAATCGTCCCGGAAAACCTTCACAGTAAATCTAAATCACTTCATTAAAGCAGCTTCAACTTTGCATAGTTGGCTGCATCGGTCGGCGTCAGCCACCGTACACACTGAGCGCTTCGGCACTTAAGCAGGTACTCAAAGCTGTTGCCCATTGATGTTCCGGCCAATTCTGGCTCCTTGCAATCGTCTCAAATCTGTGAAGGTACGCGTCAAGGTCGTCCTTCCTTTCATCAAACGCTACGAGCAGCTTGCTTGGGTTCAAGCGGAAACCATGATCTTCCTATTGCTACTTTCAACTCTAGCTTGGACGGGAGTTTCACTTGACTGTTGCAAACGGAGCCGCTCGAGTTCCATCTCGTGCTCCCGCAGCCGTTTCCTTTCAGCCATCTCCGCCTGTCTTTCTTCTTTCAGCTGTCGCTCCTTTGCCTCTCTTCTTCTCTCGCCCTTTCAGCTTCCAGATTTTCTCTCTCCAGCTCCAACTTCAATTGCTGCTCTCTTTCTTCCTTGGCCCTCTCAGCTGCCAACTCTCTCTCTCCAACTCAGCTGCTTTTCCGCTTTGGCTCTTTCAACCGCCAACCTTTCTTTTCCAGCTCAGCTGCCCTTTCTTCTTTGACCCTCTCTTTTTCTTCTTTTCCTTCTGGGTGACCCACTTCCGCATTTCGGCGCCAGAAAGACCCATCTTATCAGATACTAACTTCTCGAGATCCATGTGTTTTCGCAAATAAAACTTTGCCGCGTGCACAAATATCTGCCTAAACAGACTATCAAGACTCTTTTTGCACACTTGTTAATGAGAACACTGAGCAACTCACAAAAATTGTTCCGATAGCACTATCACTATCAAAGAATCGAGGCTCTTTCTCACTACTTTTGACACAATGTGCACCTAAAAGGTCCTGTCGCGGACGCCAGATTAATTGTCAAAGGTCCCGTTAATTAGAAAGGCGATCGCCAGGTTTATTCCCAGGGCCGAAGTATCGGCCCCCCAACTGCACCAGAAAGCCCGGACAATTTAGAAGTGGTCCATTTGGTGCGCCAGCGGACGCCGGTTGTGGTCCAAAGAACGGGTCAGAGACGAGAGCTGATAAACAAAACAAAATTATTCTCAATTATGGCAGATCAAACGATACACAAAATGCACACTCGACAATAGTTGAATACGATATGTCACCAATCAAACAATGTACTACACAGTACAATCAGCCACACTCGAAACAACGGACACAAACAACAATACGCACTACAGTGCAATCACATGCATAAAAAAACCGAGACACTTAAAGACTAAAGAGTCCGAAAACTTATTCAGTCCAAAGTCCTTGGAACAGCGTCTGAATGATACTCTTCCAAGAATCACTCACTCAATGTCCAGCGCTGTTGTCGTTCCCCTGCCCCCGAAGTTTCTCTTCCAGGAAACCTCGCGTCTTCAATTGGCCGCTCTCCAAGCACCAAATTTCTTCGGCGGTAAACACGTCGGCTTCCACGCACAGCTGTTGCAAGCGGTCTTCGCTCGCTGGCGGTAGACACACTCTGCTGCTTGTAGCACGAGTCTTCACCCCTCAGGTGGGAATCCTCTTCATTACTTGCTTTGTCACTGAAGACAGTAGGCTTCGCCGACAAGGCGGAACACCCTACGCACCCTGGCGCAAACTTTCTTCTTCTGTTTTCCCTTCTTCGCTGCTCGCTTAAATACCTTTCGCGCTATAGATTCCAGAAACCTCTTGTTTCGTCGGCGCGAAGCACAGCGAAGGCTCGGAAAAGAGCGAGACGTTGCGAGGGCCGTCCGTGACACGTGACGCAACTCTGCATCACCACGCCCCTTCGAGAACTTTCCAGGGCTTGCCGGGCTGCCGATGTGAGGAGGTTGGTCGGCGAAACTACGCTTCCGAGGGGGAGAGGGCGCGCTTGGGGAGCCTTTGTATGCTTGTTTTTTTTTCTTTTATCGTTGACCTTGAAGCTTCTCTCTGGCGCTTGGTCGCCAGAATTCAGCGACGCGATCTTTTTTGAGCACCCGTTTGTGACACTGCCCTCCACTTTAAGAATATTATCACATAACATTCAAAACCACGCAAATGAGCGCGAACAGTCACCACACAATAGGAGTCAGTAACACAGTCCGTCGCTCATGACGCGTCACATTCACAGCAGAGCACTTGATACAATGTACACTGTGATCCAATTTCATAATACATGGAATATAACCACAGGTACATGAGTACAACAGTTCATCACACCTTTCAGACAATACAAATGTACAAAGGTTGTCTTACAACAATTGTACAATCCTATACATCACGTCACCGAAACAAGCATTTTGACTCGTTCGACATACACTTGTGACACTGGATAACAAAACGACACACTTAGGCTCAACCTGCCAAACACATTTCGATTCGACCTCAGCAGCTATCCTGTACTTCGAGCTGCGCTTGCGCCCTTTATTGCGGTGCTTGCTCAATCCCTTCTTATTTTTCCTGGTTTTGTTCCGGCGAGCCCTTCCAATCGACGGTATCTGATGCGGCGTCTCAGCCATCGTTGTCACTTTCGACACTGTTAACGGGTCGTAACATTCAACCGATCTAGTCTGGTTATTCACCAGCTTGTTCACATCACGACATTGTGCCTGGCTGGCCGACTCCGTCATCTTTACATTGTCGGTCAGTTGAGGTCAAGCCGACGTAAGTCCAGTTGCCCAGCACGTAAACTCATTCAATACGATCATCTCCTGATTCACTGTCTCTTGTACCAGGGCTTCACCTTGGGCTTGAGTGAAACCCTTCACGGGAATTTTCTCCACTGTATCTCGCGGTCCCTGTGTCGGCGAGGGCTCCATCTTCGAGTCTTCCCCAAACGTTCTGGATCGTTCAGCCCTCGCGCTCCGTCGATGTTTCCGATGATGTGGTCGTACAGGGGGCAGGGAGGTCATCATACATAGGGTAGTAACCGTCCCGCTGAAGTAGGGGGTTTCAACCTCAATTTCTGCTTCATGAAGCATCCGAACCGTACTGTCAATTAGGCAAATCGGTTTCGTTTTGCCTGTTAACTCACTTTCCGTACCAGATTTCTCCACACGATAACAGTGGAGCTACCAGTGTCTCTAGCACTGTAACCTTCTTGCCCGCAACTTTTCCAGGCAGCGTTGGCATTCCATTCGTAACAGCATTTGGCTGTTTTGTCATTACAGCACCCACAATAGGAAGTTTGTTCCCATTTTTCAATTGTGCGAATCCGTCGGTGACGTTATCATCATCGGCTTTCGATGCCACCACCTGCACACAGGCTACTTGGTGAGTTTGACTGGCTCCGTTACGACATGCATCTGCCTTGTGCCCGGTCTGACCACAGTTGAAAGATTCTACAACTGTAGGGCTCGTAAAGTTAGTTCGACAGCTGTTAGCACGATGACCTACTTGGTTACATAGAAAACATCGTGGAATACTCTCCGGTGCACGCTTATTTTGTTCGGGTGCCGATTTCTTCGAATCTCGGGACACTCCTTCTCGACTTTGGCCCAAATTTGTGCCACCTTGCGTTCCCAAGAATTGGTCGGCGAATTCAAGCATGTCTTCAAATTACTCAGCTTTCCTCTCTTTCAAGTACAGCGACAGGCTTGGGTGGCAACTGGTGAGAAATTGCTCTCTAAGGAGCTCTCTAAGCTCATCGTACTCCTGTGCTGTCCCTGAAAGTTCGACACATCTGTCGAAATAGTGGCTAAGTCGGGCGGCGTACTGCGTAGCCGTCTCACAATCCGCTGGTTTTCTTGTCCGAAAATCTGTCCCGGAAACCTTCCACAGTAAATCTAAATCACTTCATTAAAGCAGCTTTCAACTTTGCATAGTTGGCTGCATCGGTCGGCGTCAGCCTACCGTACACACTGAGCGCTTCGGCACTTAAGCAGGTACTCAAAGCTGTTGCCCAATTGATGTTCCGGCCAATTCTGGCTCCTTGCAATCGTCTCAAATCTGTGAAGGTACGCGTCAAGGTCGTCCTTCCTTTCATCAAACGCTACGAGCAGCTTGCTTGGGTTCAAGCGGAAACCATGATCTTCCTATTTGCTACTTTCAACTCTAGCTTGGACGGGAGTTCACTTGACTGTTGCAAACGGAGCCGCTCGAGTTCCATCTCGTGCTCCCGCAGCCGTTTCCTTTCAGCCATCTCCGCCTGTCTTTCTTCTTTCAGCTGTCGCTCCTTTGCCTCTCTCTTCTCTCGCCCTTTCAGCTTCCAGATTTTTCTCTCTCCAGCTCCAACTTCAATTGCTGCTCTCTTTCTTCCTTGGCCCTCTCAGCTGCCAACCTCTCTCTCTCCAACTCAGCTGCTTTTTTCCGCTTTGGCTCTTTCAACCGCCAACCTTTCTTTTTCCAGCTCAGCTGCCCTTTCTTCTTTGACCCTCTCTTTTTCTTCTTTTTCCTTCTGGGTGACCCACTTCCGCATTTCGGCGCCAGAAAGACCCATCTTATCAGATTACTAACTTCTCGAGATCCATGGTGTTTCGCAAATAAAACTTTGCCGCGTGCACAAAATATCTGCCTAAAACAGACTATCAAGACTCTATTTGCACACTTGTTTAATGAGAACACTGAGCAACTCACAAAAATTGTTCCGATAGCACTATCACTATCAAAGAATCGAGGCTCTTTCTCACTACTTTTGACACAATGTGCACCTAAAAGGTCCTGTCGCGGACGCCAGATTAATTGTCAAAGGTCCCGTTAATTAGAAAGGCGATCGCCAGGTTAATTCCAAGGGCTGAAGTATCGGCCCCCCCAAACTGCACCAGGAAAGCCCGGACAATTTAGAAGTGGTCCTATTTGGTGCGCCAGCGGACGCCGGTTGTGGTCCAAAGAACGGGTCAGAGACGAGAGCTGATAAACAAACCAAATTATATTCTCAATTATGGCAGATCAAACGATACACAAATATGCACACTCGACAATAGTTGAATACGATATGTCACCAATCAAACAACGTACTACACAGTACAATCAGCCACACTCGAAACAACGGACACAAACAACAATACGCACTTCAATGCAATCACATGCATCGAAACAACCAAGACACTTAAAGACTAAGAATCCGAAAACTTATTCAGTCCAAAGTCCTTAGAACAATGTCTGAATGATACTCTTCCAAGAATCACTCACTCAATGTCCAGCGCTGTTGTCGTTGCGCTGCCCCCGAAGTTTCTCTTCCAGGAAACCTCGCGTCTTCAATTGGCCGCTCTCCAAGCACCAAATTTCTTCGGCGGGTAACACGTCGGCTTCCCATGCGCAGCTGTTACAACGCGTCTTCGCTCGCTGGCGGTAGACACACTCTGCTGCTTGTAGCACGAGTCTTCACCCCTCAGGTGGAAATCCTCTTCATTACCTGCTTTGTCAGTGAAGACAGAAGCCTTCGCCGACAAGGCGGAACACCCCTACGCACCCTGGCGCAAACTTTCTTCTTCTGTTTTCCCTTCTTCGCTGCTCGCTTAAATACCTTTCTCGCTATAGATTCCAGAAACCTCTGTTTCGTCGGCGCGAAGCACAGCCAAGGCTCGGAAAGAGCGAGACGTTGCGAGGGCGTCCGTGACACGTGACGCAACTCTGCATCACCACGCCCCTTCGAGAACTTTCCAGGGCTTGCCGGGCTGCCGATGTGAGGAGGTTGGTCGGCGAAACTACGCTTCCGAGGGGGGAGAGGGCGCGCTTGGGGAGCCTTTGTATGCTTGTTTTTTTCTTTATCGTTGACCTTGAAGCTTTTCTCTGGCGCTTGGTCGAGCGCTCGTTTGTGACACTGGTGTTAGCAATTACTTTTGTAAATAGCTTGTATACTACGGAGAGCAAGCTGATCGGCCTGTAATTCTTCAAGTGCTTGTCATCTCATTTCTATGTATTAAGATGATGTTAGCATTCTTCTAAGACTCTGGTACTCTTCCCGTCAGGAGACATCTCGTAAACTGGGTGTTTAGTTTTTCTAACATAATCTGTCCACCATCTTTCAACAGATCTGAAGTTACCTGATGCTCACCAGCATCCCTGCCTCTTTGCATGCTCTCCAAAGCTTTTTTTACTTCTTCTATCATTACTGGTGGGGTGTCATCTGGGTTACTGCTAGTTCTTATAGTATTAAGGTCGTGGTTGTCCCAGCTACTGTACAAATTTCTGTAGAACTCCTCCACCATCTTGACTATCCTATCCATATTAGTTATGACGTTGCCTTCCTTGTTTCTCAATGGATACATCATCATCAGCCTAAATACGTCCTTTGCAGGACAAAGGCCTCTCCCATGTTCCGCCAGTCAACTCGGTCCTGTGCTTGCTGCTGCCAATTTATACCCGCAAACTTCTTAATTTTATCTGCCCGCCTAACCTTCTGTCTCCCTCAAACCCGCTTGCCTTCTCTGGGAATCCAGTTAGTTACCCTTAATGACCAGCGGTTATATGCCCGGCCCATGTCCATTTCCTCTTCTTGATTTCAACTATGATATACTTAACCCCGTTAAGTATATCAACCGTTTGTTCCATAATCCACTCTGCTTTCTTCTTGTCTCTTAAGGTTACACCTACCATTTTTCTTTCCATTGCTCGCTGCGTCGTCCTCAATTTAAGCTGCCAAGCTAGCCTTAGCGTTGACGCAATGAATAATAATCTGTCGAGTATCATTACGGAGTGTGCAGTGGACGTTGGAGGTACGGTACTTAGACAGTACACTGGCAAGCTGTCCCAGGAAACGAAGAACCTCATTAAAAAGCATCAAAGCTTGAACGTCTCTAGTACAACAGACAAAATAGAACTGGCCGAGCTTTCTTTAAGTTTATTAATAAGCGTAAGGTATCCCATGTAAGAAGCTATAACATGGAGAGAAGTGAACATGCTCTGAAAATGGAGGAATCGTGAAAGCAGTGAAGAGGAAACTTAGGATATGCAGAAATCCGATGTATGCACTAAGGGACAAAGAAGGCAAATAATTACCACTATGGATAGGATAGTTAAAATAGCGGAGGAGTTTTACGGAGACCTGTACACTAGCCGGGACAACCCCGACCTTAATACTTTAAGAACTAGCATTAACCTAGACGACACCCCACCAGTAATGATAGATGAAGTCAGAAAAGCCTTGGAGAGCATGCAAAGAGGTAAAGCTGCTGGTGAGGACCAGGTAACATCAGATCTGCTGAAAGATGGAGGACAGATTGTGTTAGGAAAACTAGCCACCCTGTTTACGAGGTGCCTCCTGACGGAAGAGAGTACCAGAGTGTTGGAAGAATGCTAACATCATCTTAATACATAAGAAAGGAGGTGACAAGGACTTGGAGAATTACAGGCCGATTAGCTTGCTCTCTGTAGTATACAAGCTATTTACAAAGGTAAGTGCTAACAGAATTAAGAAAACATTAGAATTCAATCAACCAAAGGAACAAGCAGGATTTCGAACAGGCTACTCAACAATCCACCACATTCATACTATCAATCAGGTAATAGAAAAATGCTCAAAATATAGCCAACCACTATACGTAGTTTTCATAGATCACGAGAAGGCGTTTGATTCAGTAGAAATATCAGCAGTCATGCAGACACTGCGGAATCAGGGCGTCGATGAAGTATATATAAACATCCTGGAAGTAATCTACAGGTGGTCAACTGCTACCATATTGCTTCATAAAGAAAGCAACATAATACCAATCAAGAAGGGCGTAAGGCAGGGGGGATACAATCTCCCCAATGCTATTTACCACGTGCTTGCAGGACGTTTCCAGAGGCCTATAGATTGGCAACAGTTAGGAATAAGAGTTAATGGAGAGTAACCTTAGTAACCTGCGCTTCGCCGATGACATTGCATTGCTGAGAACTCAGGGCACGAATTGCAACTCATGATTACGGAGTTAGACAAGGAGAGCAGAAAGATGGGTCTTAAAATTAATCTGCAGAAACGAAAGTAATGCACAACAACATCGGAAAAGAGCAGCGCTTCGAGATAGGTAATTAGTGCACTTCAAGTTGTAAAAGACTATGTCTACTTAAGGGCAGGTAATAACTGCAGAGCCGTACCACGAGATTGAAGTAAATAGAAGAATAAGAATAACATGGAGCACATTTGGCAAGTGCTTCTCAAGTCATGACGGGTAGATTGCCGCTATCCCTCAAGAGAAATGTATATAACAACTTCATCTTGCCGGTACTTAGCTATGGAGCAGAAACCCTGGAGACTTACAAAGAGGGGTTAAGGATGTCCATAGTTGAAATCAAGAAGAAATGACCATGGGCCGGGGCACGTGTACAGGCAGGATAACCGCTGGTCATTAAGGGTAACTGACTGGATTCCCAGAGAAAGCAAACGTACAAAAGGGAGATAATAAGTTAGGTGGGCCGATGAGATTAAAAAGAAAGCACAAGATCGGGTTGTTTGGCGGATCATGGGAGAGGCCTTTGCGCTGCAGAGGGCGTAGGCAGGCTGTATATATATATATATATATATATATATTGTGTGGTGTGTGTTGCGTCCAATATTGTTTAAAAAAAACAGCAAAAGACGCTATTTGCTCGCTGGTCGTCACAGATGTTTTTTTTTTTCCTGTAGCGGCCGCTATTTTAAAGCGGTTGAGGACATCGTTTTGCGTGTGATTAGGAAAGTGAAATTAATTACATTTTGATTTGTGGACATTGACAGTTAATTCAAGTGCGAAAATCGAAGTTCTTAATGCGAGAAACCCATTGCCGCTTAGAGATTTCAGAAAATCGCCTCTAATAACAATTACAAATTAAATAATAATAATAATAATAATAATAATAATAATAATAATAATAATAATAATAATAATAATAATAATATAATAATAATAATAATAATAATAATAATAATAATAATAATAATAATCTATGGCCCCGCAATTACAATCACGAGCAGAAGTATTTGTGTGAAATCCAAAAAAATGTAAGCTTGGCCGTTTTCTGCCTTATCGCAAGGAACGCATGAGGGCGAAGTAAACGAACATAGCCGTATTAACTAACTGACTGAGTGGTTATCTTTTGGCGTTTGTATACAATTGACTATCGGTAGTACCGCTGCACCAGGATGAAGTTGAATATAAGCGGGGTCTGATTGCCATCGAAAAGTGTCCGTGGTATAGCAGACCATATTTCTTATTAGTTGAGATGTGCAATAAATGTCCGTATGATTCTCGTCGTAAGCACAGAATGAATGTTCTCTCCTAATACCTTACGTATTGCCCAACAATAATTTATTCGACGGTTGCTTACTTGAATATTAGCGCCACACAGCTGTCTTACACGCTCCGCCATCGGTGCTACTGCGTACGCACCGTTTGTACTGAAAGGTTGCCCGAACGAATGTGTTAGTTTAATTTATGGTAACCTTGGCGCGTGCATGCATAGTGTGTACGTAAATTATGCCTTAGAATAATTAGGAACGCCAGCTAACTCTCTGTATTACGCTGGCCGGAACTCAACGTAAACAGTGCCCACAGCCGAGTTCAAATAGTCCGCTTCAAGGTTCTAAATGTTTGACCTGAAAACAAATTAGGAACACTGTACATAATGTGTTGAAAAACAAAATAAAAATTTACAAGTTGTTACTAGTTTTCAAATAAAGTCTTAAGGAAGCTTGTGACCATATTGGCGCGGACTCTTTTTCGCCTCGCTACTTCGACAACGTGAGAAGGCGTCCCATCTCCTTCCGCCGCCGACTCGTGGTTTCGAGAGATGGCGAACGGTGGCAGCACTGGTTGTGTATGCTTTTGGCGGGCCGTTGAGCGTTGCCGTTGTTGCTGCTGTTTTCTGCGGGATTGGTCGACGGTGTGAGGGGCGACGGCGACCGAAGAACCAGTCGGCTCGGCTCGCCCAGGTCGACGGTGCGCTTGTGTTGGTGGTGGTTGCTGCTGCTTCGGCGATGGCAGCCTACGCGTCGTGACTGCCAGCGCGCGCGCGCCTGTGTCAGCCCCTCGAGGAATACGCGTGCATTGACACTGCCGAAGGATTGCTTCTCGTGTGCGTTGACGCGGTGCTTTGGCCAAGTGTGCAAACTCCGTTGATTCCCAGCGGGCACCATGCATCGAGACAAGTACGCTGGACTGTTCTCCCGGTGGCATCTCTTCACAGGTGAGGCCTAGTGCTGGACCATCGAAAGTGCGCGTAGATGAGAGAAACTGAATGTTCCAACATATTCTCTTTTTCGGCCGTGTCTGGAAGTTTCGTTTTTGTCAGGTAGCCGGAAGGCGCTTCCTCGCGCAGGTGGTCGCAGTGTTTGTGCGTGCTTATGGCAAAGCGTGTGCCCGCTGCGGCGATCATAGTCGAAGCTTACTTGCGCCGCAGTCTTAAACTGCATCTTGAAGAACTTTAGCCTATGAAGGAACATATAGCTGAAAGTTTCCTGTTTTTAACGGCCGTTAGGAACCCCTTCAAAAGAGGCGCCGTTCCGCATGGTGAACTGCGTGCGCGCCGCTCGTAGGCGCGACTGCTGTCTTGCGGGACTGTTCAAACGGATTCTCGCGCTGCTATTCATTCCTTCTGTCCGTAAGAAACGCTTGCGCTCGCGTTGTGTTTGCCATTGTTGTTCAAAAGTACGTGTGTTGGGCTATTTAATATGTATAGTTTTTATGTGTGTCTGGACGAGAATTTGGGAGGACAGCGCAGTGGCATCTGCTGCGCAGAGCCTGGATAGCGCTGGTTTCAACTGCTACACGTGCAGTCGTCGACATTGTTCCGAGATAGTTTCACTGTAGGATACGCGAAGATAGCGTTCGTTGCGTAGGAACGCTATTTCCGTCACTGAACGTGGCTAAGCCATAAACGAGCGTACAACCATACGGCGCATGTGCAGTGATGACATACGGTAATGCAAAGCCTTATGGGCCTAATTTAAAACTCCTATTAGCTGGTAACCACTGCAAGTACGTAATTGTACAAAACTGCTGCTGTCCCATTGTGCGTTATCAGGCTATTTTGACGCCAAGCAACAGGGGCTTTTGTGTCCTGTTACCGTCTAAAGCGCAGGCACACCAGTCTCAGTTAGTGTTTACGGGCGAAGCGTATAACATACGGAGAACTGACGAAAACCAGCACTTGTTTGCTGCGTATCGAGTTGCTTTCCGACGCGAGGCCTTGAATATTACCGTCATGCGTACCTGCGCAGCGACTTGTCTTGCTTCATTAGCTTCCGGGATGGCCACATAGCCTGGCAAATTGCCTTTTGCGATCGCTCTCCCGACTCTCTCGCTTTTGTTGTGGCACGGGAGAGACGCAAACGGAAACATGCTTATGGCCCGCGTTTCAAGGTGGTGCTCTGGTGGTGGCTGTATAGTGGTACGCACTGTTGAAAACAACCTACCGAGTGGTGATGGGCCCCCTTGACGAGAGTCGCGGAGACCTTTCTCTGAAGAAATGACCGTGTCGTCGCTCCTATGGTTCACTCCCTCATTTGCGAATGCGCACAACAGAGCTAACCACCGTTCTTTCTATTGAACGACGTAAGTTGCAGAATGTACGAAGGCAGTGTGTAATGTGACGAGAGCATCCGATAGAAAAACGCATTGCAGGGGACCCCTTGATTACGAATTGTATTGGTTGCCATCGCAGCACCTTCGGTAGTCCTTCGGTAGTCCCAACCGGTGAGAGGCTTGAGCGCATGCTGGGGCAACGAACGCGAACGTGTCTCTTCGCCCTCTGTGGTGATTACACTCAAGAGCTGAGACTGCCATGTTTTAAATGCGCAAGCGTTTGTGGGCGTGCTCAAGGAGAAACATCAGTCTGTCCCTCTGTTGCATAGCATTAAACGCTTTAAAGGAGTAGATGTAAAGACAAAGTGTATTTTCTTGGCGTTGCTTGATTTGGAAACTACAGCCCAAAGCTTTTTTTCCCCTTTAGTTGTATTGTTTTGAAATACATGTCCCATGAGCTAATCATTCACGCATGTTGCCCATGGAGGTACATAATTCCATCGTCGTGATTTCAAAAGCTTCTGGCGAAGTATGCTCATTTTACATTGATATTGTGTTGCTGTCACCGCGCGAGCCTTATGGTTCAGATATTCACCTTTTTTGTAATTTGGAGAGGTTACTGTTAGGTAGCGCACTAGTTAATACGACAGAACAGCAGGCGGTTGGTAGCTGACACGCGTCTTTTTTAGTTTGTTTACGCATCGTACGAGCGTCGTAAGTTCACAAGAATGGTAACAGGGTAAATGATATAAAAGATTGGTTTTTCGAAAACTGGCCTACAATGATTTGTCGAGCGCACTAGATCCACCAAACCAATCAGAAAAAACGCGAGATAAGGGTGATGTTAGTTTGTGATTACGGGGCTTAGACAACATTTTCAAAAGAAATGTTCTGCGCGCAGTTTTTTTTTTCTTGGGAGAACGTTCTTTCCCGCAGTTGCCGCCGCCACGTTCCTTCTTTTTACAGTGCAAAACCCATGTGATCGTCTGGTCCGAGGTAGTTTCCAGGGCGCGTTTGTGTCGCCTAGGTCATCTTCCCGAGAAACGCTCCCCCAATCCCGAGCTGCTTTACTCCCGGCGCCGTACCTCTCATTAGGCGGTGTGCTCCTCTGCCGTGCATTTTACCTCCCTTCCTGTTCTTGTTTGTTATCGCGGTTTTTTTCGTTGGAATCTTTTCTGTCGCTTCTGCCTGGAAGTACTTTGCGCTTACCTGGTCGCCCGCCGCTTCCGGGGGACAAATGGCGTCCCTTTTTTCGTCTACCCGGAGATCCCCTCCTCCTTTACCGTCTTAGGGAGGGGAAGACTGGGACGTCTCCGGAAGGGAAGTGACAATGGACGCGAGATGGGCCAGCATTGCAGAACGCCGTAGCATTGCAGAACGTGGTCTGAAGTCACCAGAAAGCGCCGCGTGGGCGCATTCCGAAGTCTCGGTGGTGCACTGGTTGTCTCGCTGTGTCGCCGCAAGGCTTCCCCCTACGGTGAACACGTTTTTTTTTTTTTTTGATAAAACTACTTCCATTTCTGGCGCTCGTACAAAGGGAAGACGGGTGGTCCTCGGAACCGTGCATTTTAGTTCTTGTGGCGCTTGCCACAAGGCGTTCCTTTACTTCCGCTCACCGGACCGTTTCCGACTCGTGTGTGTCTTTTGCTGGACAGAACTATAGTTAGACCTCTTTATTAACGAATGCTGACATTGCGAACTATCAGTTGCGAATTTAATGCCGCCTTTGGTTGGCCGTGCTTTGTTTTATTGCTACTTGTAACAAAACCGAAAACGCGAGAGCCGCTGCGATATGGGCGGTGTTGTGGTCTGGGTCCTGTGGGTCTCGTCGTTGGTAGCTGGCTCCCATCGGACTCGTCCCTTATAGCGAGAAGCAATGCTTATATGGGAAAACAGAGAACAGACGTTTATTTACATTAGAGAGAGGTCAATAAGAAAGTTTAGATATATAGTGGCGTTCTTCGTACATGGCGAGCTCTCCACTCGAAAAAGCACCGAATGAGCCGTGGGGGCTCATTATAAAGGGTCTGTCCTCCCCAGATCCCTAGATCGGGGACCGCGTACAGATGGCACCGTCCAATCACGGACCACACATTACCCGCGAGGGTGACGAGCACGCACGGTCCACGCGAACGTTCAAAACTGAAGCGTGGTCACCGCACGGCCATGTGGCACGAACGCGGCTCCCCCCCCGTCAAGGTGTGTCGCTGGGCGAGGGGTCTGGAGTTGATGACTGCATCCATCGAAAGGGCCGCCGTAAACAAGCTTCAAAGGGTGCCGAACAACTCGTTCAATTAGCGGGACGATTCCCGGCCGCCGCCGCCGCCGTCATCTTCCAAAGAAGAAGCTGCACCGGTGGTCTCCCGAACTGCTCACGGCGCCGCGGCGGCAGGACGCCGCACCCTCCGGCCAGGTGGGAACAATACATGGCGGACACCAGCCGCCCACCCGTTTGGCGACTCAAAAGGAACATCAAAAGGAACGCCGATCCATTGTCAGACCTGGCGCCGGTCCTAACAGCCTCTCCGCCGGGGAAAGAAGATCCCGAGGTGCAGTGGCCAGCAGGTACTGTGCAGCGGGATCTGTATTGCAGCTTGTCGGCTCTTCCTCTATTATTTTTGTCCCGAACACTGGATCCGATGATCATTGACCAAGAGGGCGTTGCTCGCAGGGATGAGGTGACCCCTCTCCACCATATTTTCCGCCCACCACCAATGAGGAACTGCGGAAACTGCGCCGAAAGCACACCCACACACGAGCAAGCACACGGCAATTCCCTACTCAGAATCACCAGACTTAGATTCACCTGTGGAAGTCATTTCCTTCTACCTCAACTTTATTCCTGTGGCCCCCGCCGAGTCGCAACACCACATCAGCCACTTTTGAAGACATTAAACAAAACACTTGACACATGTTTGGATAAATACAGAAAACTAGTGGGCCTCAAATCGAGGATAGAAAGCAGAAAATCGTTTTGAAGCCCTCGGGGTACTAGGGACAACGACTCAGACCATCTGCGTTGCTGTTGAGTTTACCCTTCTTGTAATGGATATCAAAGGTGTATTGTTGAAGAGCTAAGCTCCAGCGCAAAAGACGGCCGTTTTTCGATGACATGGACTGTAGCCATGTGAGGGGACAGTGGTCAGTCTCTATTGTGAACCTAGAACCGGCGATGTAGCAAGCTAGCTTCTGCACAGCCCAAACAACGCAGGCACATTCCTTTTCTGAGGCACTGTATGCTTCCTCACGAACAGAAGCTTTCTACTGGCATACAGTACAGGGTGTTCCTGGTCGTTCTCTCCCCTCTGACAAAGCACGACACCCATACCCCGGTCGCTGGCGTCACACTGAAGAATGAACGGCTTAGAGTAGTCAGGCGCGCTCAACACTGGCTGACTTTTTAGTGCCTTCTTTAGCGTAGAAAATGCATGTTCCTTGGCCCCATCCCATTTTACGGTCTGGGGTTCAGTCTTTCTAAGAGCGTCTGTCAAGGAACTTGCAATGTCAGAGTAACGCGGGATATACCTTTGATAATAACCGGCCAATCCAAGAAACGACCGAATGTCTTTCTTGGTTCGTGGTTGGGGAAAGTTGTCTATTGCGGCCAGCTTTACTTCTGACGGCCGGCGGTAGCCTTGGCCTATTACATGCCCTAGATAAGCTACCTCAGCGCGCCCCAATTGGCATTTCGCAACCTTCACTGTTAAGCCGGCCTCACGCAGACGACATAGCACAGCTCGCAAGTGTTTCATGTGGTCTATCCAGGAAGAAGAAAAAATAGCAATATCATCTAGGTACGGGAGGGCAAAGTCCTCCATACCCTGTAACACTTTGTCCATTAGGCCAGAAAAGCAATAAGGGGCATTCTTTAATCCAAAACTAAGGACCTTCGGCCGAAATGTTCCCATCGGGGAAATAAACGCCGCAAGCCTACTAGCCCTTTCAGTTAGAGGCACCTGCCAGTATCCCCTGACTAAATCCAAAGTCGAGATGAAATTGGCACTGCTGACTTGCTCAAGCCTTTCCTCAATATGCGGAATTGGATAAGTTTGGTCCTTTGTAATCGAGTTGAGCCTCCGATAGTCAATACACGGTCGCGGCTCTTTCCCTGGGACCTCAACCAAGATCAGAGGCGAGGTGTAATCACTCTCTCCTGGCTCGATCACTCCTAGCTCGAGCATTCGGTTTATCTCCGCGGCCATTATTTCCCGTTGCCTCGGGGAAACGCGGTAAGCTTTAGAACGAATTGGTTCCGAAGATGTCAGCTCAATATCATGAACTAGGGCTTTGGTTCTGCCAGGTGTGTCTGAAAATGTTTCTTTAAAGTCAAACAATAGTTCCTTCAGTTCCGCTTTCTGATCTGGCTCCAACTCCGCCTGCTCTACCAGGTTACTAATAGTCTCGCCAATGTCTTTGTTTTCTGTTGTTAACTCCGGGAAATCAATAGCCATTTCTTCCGGTTGATTGAGCGACATGTTTACAACGGCATGCCTCTGCTGGTACGGTTTGAGCAGATTAGTGTGGTACACCTGTTGCGTTTTACGCCTTCCCAGTCCAGTAACCAAGTAATTTGTGTCTGACAATTTCTGAACTACCTCAACAGGTCCCTCCCACTGGACCTGAAGTTTATTCTTCAGTGAGGGTTTCAGTATCATCACTTTTTCCCCTACTCGAAAGCTTCGCGTCCGGGCTGTCTTGTCATAATAGCGCTTAGCGTTGTTTTGAGCTCTGCGCATTTCCTGCTCCGCTAGTTCTTGAGCTGCGTGAAGTCGGTCTAACAGCTCAAGCACGTATGCTACTACCGAAGGGTCGTCCGCCCGGCCCTCCCAAGATTCTCGAACAATGCGAAGTGGGGAGCGAAGAGCACGTCCGTAAACAAGCTCCGCAGGCGAAAACCCTGTGATTCGTGAGGAGCGATCCGAAGCGCGAACATAGCTGCGGGCAAGCAAGCCTCCCAATCCTCTTTTTGCTCATAACAAAGGGCGCGTAGCAGCCGTTTCATGACTGAATGTACCTTTTCTACAGCATTTGACTGAGGGTGGTACACTGAACTGTGGATGATTTTAACGCCACACTTTTCTAGAAATGTCGAGGTTAGTGCACTTGTAAAAACAGATCCCTGGTCGGACTGAATTTCTGCGGGGAAGCCTACACGTGCAAAGATAGATAAAAGCGCTTTAACTACCTCCTCCGAGCTGAGCTCCTTTAACGGTACTGCTTCCGGGAATTTCGTGGCCGGGCAGAGCACTGTGAGTATGTGCCGGTACCCGGACTGCGTTACAGGAAGTGGACCCACTGTGTCTATAACTAGCCTGCGAAACGGTTCTGTGATAATGGGGACCAGCTTCATAGGTGCTTTAGCCTTATCCCCTGGCTTGCCAACGCGTTGGCACGTGTCGCAGCTTCTTACAAATGCCTCCACCTCCCGAAAGCAGCCGGGCCAGTAAAACTCCCGTAACAAACATTCTTTTGTTTTTTTGATGCCGAGATGCCCTGACCACAAACCTCCGTGGACCAGGTGCAGCAGCTCCTTGCGGAAAGGATACGGTACGACTAGCTGATTAAACCGAACTCCTTTTCGACTTGTGTACTTTCTGTACAAGACGCCCCCCTTCTTGGTGAACTGAATGTTTTGCTTAGCCACCCCTTCCTTCGCGTCTGGCGTTAAGTTACGGAGAGTGGAGTCATTTTCCTGTTCCACTATCAGTTCTGTAGGACTTACATTTAACAGCTTTATAGTGCATTCTACTTCTCGAGATGCCTCGGATTCATCCGGTTTCTTACATCTTTCTTTAGATATTGTGTTTTGAGGCTCCATTATAGGGCGGTCCAGTTTCGTGCCAGGTAAAGAAGGCTCTGCCGCTGAAGCTGTTTCGTCTGCCACCGGATCTTTACAAACTGTCTGAGCGGCGAGCTCCCTTGCTTTGGATCGAGTTAAGGCCTGTACGATACCTTCACTGAACCCAATTCCTTTTTGTCGCAGCAAGTACTCTGATTTATTTGAGAACAAATACGGGTATTGCACTGGGAGATGTGCCGAAACGGCAGCTTCAGTGTCTAGAACACCGAAAGGGCCTTCGATGCGGACTCTTGCTACTGGGAGACAGGCACTGTTTGTCTCTACTGCTTGTCTTATCCACGCGCATTCTCCTGTAAACTGACTCTCCTCGACATAGGACGGGTGCACTACATCCATAGTGGCGGCCGAATCGCGGAGCACGCGGCACGGTTGGCCATTCACGACTAGGTCTCGGATGTATGGTTCTAGCAATTTCATGTTTTCGTCATTACTACAGAGTGACATTAACACAACTTTCGGGTTCTTACAACCCAAAGAAATATGCCCCGTCTGTTGGCAGTTATAGCAAACTATCGGCTTCTTGGCCTCGAACGCCTTTTTCTGTTGCCCTTCCGCCCTTTTCTCGGGTGCTTCTTCCTTTCTCTTGTTTTTCTCATCACCGCTTCCTTTGGAGTCTAAACCCTCCTTCGGCATATACCGACCCGACTTTGTCCATCGCGGAGGCTTGTCGGCCCGATATTTACTAATCTCCCTCCTAGGGACATCCTTGCCTTCGAGGGCACGGCGATTTACGTACTCCTCTGCGAGCTCTGCCGCTCTCGTGATAGTATCTACTCCTTGTCTATCCTGAACCCAGTACCTAATGTTTTCAGGTAGACGCCGAAAGAATTGTTCCAACGCAAAACACTGCAGAGTCTTTTCCGCGTCGCCAAGCGCACCCTCCTCTCTAAGCCATTCCTCCAGATTTACCTTTAAGGTGTACGCAAACTCTGGGTATGACTCGTCTTTGGCTTTCTCGATCTCACGAAATTTTCGCCTGAACGCCTCCGCTGACAGTCTGTACTTTTTGAGCAGACTCGCTTTGACTCTGTCATAGTCGTCTGCGTCTTCTTTACCCATACGGGCTATAATGTCAGCTACTTCACACGGCAGCAGCGTAAGCAAGCGCTGGGGCCACGTGTTTTTAGCAAAATTTCCCTCTCGCACGTGCGCTCAAAGTGCACCAGAAAAAGACCCATGTCCCCTCCTACCGCGTAGGATGGCATCAAATCTGTCATTCGGCGCTCTCTTTCTCGTGCCACTGCGCTAGCTCCGTTCATTGATTGAGCCTTTGCTAGTTCAATTTCTAGGCGTTTCATTTCCATACGATCGATACGTTCTCTTTCTTCTTTCTCCTCACGACGTCTCTGTTCCTCTTTTTCCTCCCGGAGCCTCTGCTCCTCTTTTTCCTCACGGAGCCTCTGCTCCTCTTTCCTTTGCGTAATAGCCTCCAAGCATTCGCTCAGCTCATCGTCATCTGCCCCGATCTTCTCGATGGCGTCAATGATCTCCTGCTTTCTTTTCGTCTCGGCAATTACCTGGCCCAGCTCTCGGGCCAACTCTAACAACTCTGGCTTTTTTAGTCCCTTCAAATTCATGGCGGTCCTTGGTGCTGCTAACTCTTTTAACTAAACAACTTTGACGTACTATCAATACTTCCGTCAACCGTTACCAAATCACTGCTTTGTTTACAATCCTACGCAAAGCCTGGTGATATCTCAGCAAAGAAAAGCAGTGCACTCACCCTATGCAGTCATGAATTCGGACGCGTTCCTTCCCGTGTTGTCAGAGATGCCACGAAGCAGTTTTGTCCGACTCTAGGTCCTCCAGACAGCAGGTCTCAGCATTGCCTCCTGGTCGATGAGCTCGATCCCACCGCTGCCATCCAGTTGTTGTGGTCTGGGTCCTGTGGGTCTCGTCGTTGGTAGCTGGCTCCCATCGGACTCGTCCCTTATAGCGAGAAGCAATGCTTATATGGGAAAACAGAGAACAGACGTTTATTTACATTAGAGAGAGGTCAATAAGAAAGTTTAGATATATAGTGGCGTTCTTCGTACATGGCGAGCTCTCCACTCGAAAAAGCACCGAATGAGCCGTGGGGGCTCATTATAAAGGGTCTGTCCTCCCCAGATCCCTAGATCGGGGACCGCGTACAGATGGCACCGTCCAATCACGGACCACACATTACCCGCGAGGGTGACGAGCACGCACGGTCCACGCGAACGTTCAAAACTGAAGCGTGGTCACCGCACGGCCATGTGGCACGAACGCGGCTCCCCCCCCGTCAAGGTGTGTCGCTGGGCGAGGGGTCTGGAGTTGATGACTGCATCCATCGAAAGGGCCGCCGTAAACAAGCTTCAAAGGGTGCCGAACAACTCGTTCAATTAGCGGGACGATTCCCGGCCGCCGCCGCCGCCGTCATCTTCCAAAGAAGAAGCTGCACCGGTGGTCTCCCGAACTGCTCACGGCGCCGCGGCGGCAGGACGCCGCACCCTCCGGCCAGGTGGGAACAATACATGGCGGACACCAGCCGCCCACCCGTTTGGCGACTCAAAAGGAACATCAAAAGGAACGCCGATCCATTGTCAGACCTGGCGCCGGTCCTAACAGCGGCAACGAAAAGATGTTTGGTTCGAGCAAGGCTCAAAACTCCAGAGGTAGCTTAAAAAGTGAGATAAACGGTCATACAATACATAACCACGTGAAGTAGATTACAGCCGTCGTCAGATAAATATTAACACGGGTATTTTTTGTCAAATGAACTTTATTCTATTATAATTGCGCAGTCTCATGTTCTGGTTAATTTAGTTTTACTTATTTTAAATTTATTTGAAATGCCACAAGAAAGTAAGTGAGAATTACCTCGCTTTGAGCAGGTCTGAAGCCTGAAATTTACGTTTTTCATCTAGGACTTTTGTGGAATCCAGTTTGCCGATTTGTTAGATCCCATTAACCTCCATACTGTTACAACGAATATCGGATATAACGAACTAAGTCGTGGTCCCGATGATCCATCGTACGTCGTGGTCCCGATGATCCATCGTACGAGATCCGAATGCATATGATATCTTCAGTCTATTTCTCATTCACTGCCTTCGTCATTCTTTTTTTCCTTCGACAATTGCATGCACGTCAGGTCTTTCAGCAACCTTTTTGCCAGTGTTTCTCTTGTAGCACAGCGACGTGCGGAATGGGTTGCCCTGTCATTTCAGTGCGAAGAAGGGGCTCTGTATGCGAGGCAGAAAGATTATAAGATAAGCATCAGCTTAGGGCCTCGCGCAGCGCTTCGTACAGCTGCACGTCACGGCATCGGCACGTATACCTTGCGGTTGGTGAGCCACAATCACGGACATCTTGGACAGCCTTCACTTGTAAAACATTTCCCGTGCCTCGGGGCGCCTATGTGCTATGGAAACTAAATGTGTCGGTGTTAGTTTCCCGGCGCTAGTCTTGTTTGGTTCCCGTTCTCTAGTGACCGTTTGCGCATCACTGTTGCCCTCGGGTTGTGAAATGAGTCAGAGGATGGAGGACGTCCACTCCACTTTTGAATCACTGCCAGCATGCCCGACCGCGATGTACATTCCTACGTATGCTAGTCTTTTGAAACTTTTACATTGGTTTGTCGTATTCATACTGGGTACGCAACCCTACATGTACTCAAATAAAGACCGTGACAGTTGAAAAAAAAAGTTCCAGACATTTCGAAAATATTTCCACTTAATTTGATGCCCCACGCATATCTGGACACACATATAACTGGGTTGTATAAAACCTGTATGTATATGGCTGCTGGTATAGCTGCACTTAACGCGCTGGAGAGAGTGTCCTGTTGCGTGAAAATGCTCGTGGTAAATTTTGCCTCTACTTTCTCTGTTGACATTCTACCATACACAAAAGACCGCGAAATGTCCCCTAAACGAAATATAAGCTAATCAAAACCGTGTTCAAGTCGACGGGGAGGCATTTACTAAAGCCTTTGTAACGGAACCGCCTGATTGCTCAACTTCATACGTAATGTGTTCCTTTAATGAAAGGGTGGTCACTAAAACGACCGCTGAGCTGTTTTCTTGGAATAGCGACGTGATATCAGGTTGCAACGAAAGACAATGCGCTCGCCTAACGGCCTGCTGCGTACTGCACACCATGCTGCACACAGACCCATGACGGACAGGAGAAACCCTGCTGCACCGCCATGACACGAGCAGCGCGTCGTGTTTTGCGACGGCGCCACCTGTCCCCTTATCGTGGTACACCTGGCTCAGCACGGGGGTCACGTCGAGTGTCCCCCCCCTTCTCCTCCTCCTCCTTACATTTCAGCCGTCACCTTCCACGCATGTGGTGCTGTCTTTCTTCCCTCGGTCTCCTCCCTTCCGTCACTGCCTCAAGTCCGGTCTTGAAGCCCACGCGCAGGACACGAGCAATCTCCTGGCTCGAGATAGCGACGTGGCTGTAAAGTGTGCAGCCTCGGCAGTGCTGCCCCGAGGCGGCGGCTGGCGCGTGGGTTTTTTTGTCGCCCGATGTACGACGGGACTCTCGCTATATGACACGGGTGAAAGCACTTTCGGCAGCTACAAAAGAAGAGAAAGCTTGTCGCTGCCGCGACGTTCAAAATTTGTGATTATGGCCGCTGTTTCTTTTAATTTAGTGCTTTTTTCTCTCTCTCTCTACCATGCGTATTCTGGAGGGCGTAGCTGATTTAGATAGGGAGCTCGCTTTCCAACTCGCAGACCGTGGGGGACGGCGAGGTAGACGAACCCGTGGTTTCGAAAGTTGTCGCTGCTGCGATGCCCGATTCCGCGAGCACCTCCAGTGCCCGATGTCTCGAATCTTGAACACCACAGAGTATCGCCGCATTCGATCACCGCGAACGTCACTTTATGAGCAAGCTATTCGGAGGTCCGCACAAAGGTGGACTTTATGCATTTCTGTTAACATATCTAGCAGCCTCCGTGAGACCTTTGTGCTGCAAAGGAGAAGGATTAATGTATAGACTGCAGTCACACCTAATCGTCCAGATACCGCTAAGCACGGATGCTATAACGATAATGTTCAAGATTATGTTACTGCGCTCAAGACCATGCAATTGTCGCATATTTTCGTAGCACGCTCCTGGAATGCGTGCTGGACTGAATGTGTACATCTTTCATGAAGCTACTCTTTCGTTGTAACAATATGTCTTCAGGGGTAAGGTTGATGACGCCGTGCTATCCTTTGCATAACTGAGGAGCACATTCAAATCGAGGCCTGTCTGTTTTGCGAAGCCTAGTTGAAACACTCTGTTGCTGTTATCGTTTATCCACGAAAAGGGACGAAAGCGTAAGACCGCTGCGCATTTCGGAAGGATTCCTCGTATGCCCCTGGCTCTCCCTGGACTGAATGTCTGGTGATCTCTGTGAACAAAGCGATTTGACTACGGAGCTTTTCGGAGCAGAAGAGGTTGTTTCCTTTTCGGGAATATCCTTTTATGATCTCAACGAGGACCAATGCGAGCAGTCAACGAGATCTAGCTCCTTCAAAAACAAGTTTTTTTTCCCTCCTCCTTCGAAGACGATGCTCAACTCGGTCGGGGAAATAACCGGCTCGAAAGTATTGCTCGAACTCGGCAAATACGTGGTGAATCATGTGGCTCGACCGGCGTCGACTGGACTACCGCACCACGAGTCGGCTTCAATCGGCCAACGTCGATGGCGGAGGAGGCCGCGGCTTTTAAGGCGAGATGAGAACCCGAACGAGGCGGGAAGAAAGTCTTCGTCGTGTTATTGTTATTCCCTTCATTGTCCCTGCACTTCGGAGGCCTCGTCTGGTTCCCGTATTCGACGCTGCTCTCTTCCGCCAACGATCCCTTTGCGGCAGGTTTCGAAGCCGCCTCTTCACCTGAGCTTCTCGATGGAGCAGCACTAGACATACAGGACAGTTTGCCGAGGACAGGAAGCCCGCGAGTGCCCATTCATTAAGCACTGATTCATTGCGCCCGCTTCACACCGGCCACTGTAAGCTCCAATCGCCCTTTCCTTCCCCATTTGTCGTCCCATCCTCCCATTCTCCGGTGGAACTTACTGAGCAGACAACGGCAACAGCGCTACCCCCCCCCCCCTCTCCTCTCCAAGGACAGCTTTCTTCAAATATAAGTACCTGCGAATATTTTAAATCAGGTGCACCTTCACCAGTACATTACGCGAAAAAGAGGCAGTATTTTGAAGCAAGTTCTCGATCACTTCGAAGACAGTGGTACAAAACAGCCTCCAAATGGTCGTCGTCCTCCTTCAACATATCTGCCTCGTCTCCATCAACGATAGTCGTCCGTAGAGGCTGTCCGCGTATGCTCGTTTACAAAACGTCCTGAATGTCGGGCTCAAGGTCCAAAGTAAATTGTGTACTTCTTCTCGGGGACTTCGTCGTCCACATAAGTCACAATACCCAGCGTTCAGCGGCGGGGAGACGATTCGACGTTGGCGCGCATGCAATACGCTGCATGTTCTATCCTTTGCCGACCTGTCGGACGGCGCGCAGACTTTTTCGGGCAGGCCGCGATGCCTTGCGGTGTGCGCCTGCCGGGAGCTGTTTTTTTCTCTCCGCTGTTTCGCCTAAAGGCATGCGCCGCTACGACCTGTTGCTGCTGCTCTCTGCACGGAGGTTCGGTCGGTCGGTGGCGGCTGGCACCTTCTTTTCTTGCCGAGGTCAGGCCAT
Organism: Rhipicephalus annulatus; assembly: GCA_013436015.1. NCBI lineage: Eukaryota > Metazoa > Arthropoda > Arachnida > Ixodida > Ixodidae > Rhipicephalus > Rhipicephalus annulatus. The sequence continues at coordinate 6,888 of WOVY01015458.1, read as the reverse complement.
CGCGAGCAATCGATTCCCCCGAAGCCAGACGGGATTCCTGTGCAGCGCCGAGTTCTTCGCGTCTTCCTCTTTCTATGACGCGGCGCTCGTATACAGCCGCGTTTGTTTAGAGCACTCGAGCAGCCGGTTTTTGCTCTGTGGGCCGAAACCTTGAGGCAGTTTCGGACTCTGAAGTGGTGTATCAGGAGCATGCACGGGCCTATAGTTGTCAGACTGATCACGTCATAGCCTGATACTGCCCCAAGGTTTCGCCCCGCAGAGCGAAAAAAACTGGCTGTTCGCGTGCTCTACACAGGCGTGACCGCGACTGTACAGTGCGGTACAAATGTTAAGGGAACGCTACTAAGTTGCACAGCTCTGACTTCGCTGTGGGACCTCAAGCTAGCTGCGAACGTCGCTTGAAGCGCCTAACATAGTTTGTAAGAAAGGTGGCAAGCGCACTAAGTCACAGGTCATTCGTTGAGAGAGAGAGAAAGACTTTTTTCACAGGATCCCTGCGTGCAGGTAGTTTCCGGCCGCACAGGGCTCGGACTACATTCGAGAAAAATGTCCGCATCGTTTGAGAGGCTATACGAAGAAATTAGTCCATTCTCTAAGCTCGATCGTGTGCTCCCTTTAAACAATTGAGTGCGGGTTTCCCACGTGGTCGCACTTCATGGATAAACATACGTGCTGTCGCTCAACAGGCAGGTGGTATTTCTACTTGAACAATACCTTATACTTCAACGGTCGCTTCACGTTTCCCAACTTAAGATGAACTGTGTTGTTTGAATTAGCGGCTATACTCGGTGGCGATTAGTGGGTTTTATCATTAAAGTGAGGAGCAGGAGAATATGACCGAGCACCGCAGCTATACAATCTCAAAGCAGGGATAATTAGTTTTTCGTCTTCTCTTATGCATCGTTCCGTCGGGGCGTCTTTGTTTGGTGTAAAACACTATGACGCCCTTACGGGATAAATCTTTATCGTTGTCATCTCCGGCGATGTTACGCCGATTCTTGTCGTTAAGGTGTTCGCGTCATTACCACATATATATACGCCGATGTTGCCCGTTCCACGAGCTGGTGTCCAGTTATGCCTCGAGGCGAGGAAGATCGTTAGCGCGACCGTGCGAACAGTTGCCGCTGGCGGCTCTTTTTTTCCGTGTACGGCCGCGCTAAAAAAAAAAATCAAACAACACATGCGCTGAACGTTTTCCTCACGGTCATAGTTTTCTGTCATTTTTTTTTTGCTTATTCTTCGCCGTTGCCGCTGTTTACCTTGTCGGTGAAAACGCATGCATCGCAAACACAAGCGCTGACTTGCGTTCGTGGCCTCGTAAATAATTTCTTTTTGTTTACGCCTTATAGTTAAGAAAGCTTATCGTCATTGTCATCTCACAATACAGGGTTTTGCGTATACACTTTCTTATCTTACCGTTACTGCTTGCTTCGGTCACATGCTTGTAGCCTTGCGCTCCTTATCTAAGAAGCCGTGCTGCATATTGTCCGTGCCGTGGTTGGATCTAAAGCATGCGCCCGGTTTTAACGCAGCCTCGTGTTTGTATAGTGTTACTGCGTAAGCGTTGGATGATTTCTGCGTCATGATGCTTGAGCAAGACGCGCAGAACTTAAGTGACCGTGTCTTGTGTTTCAAGCGTAGTGTGTTTCGTTTGCGGCTTTAACTAGCGCGAAAGTAAGGGCAGCGATGTATTTGTCAATTCTCGTTTTTGTTTTTTCAAAGAGGAAAAAATCGCAGCCAAGTGAGCTGTCTATCGTGTTGTGGGTGAGTGTACGGCGTCACAAGACGCCCATAGATCATCCGATGCATGCGCTGCTCTTTCCCGAATAAATATTTCCGGTGTGCCACCGCGCTATAATATTGAGCGTTTCTAGCATGCCAAACTTCTCTATTGGCACAAATCGTAAGGCTCGCGTGTATGTGGTGTATTGTTTGACTTGGCTTGGTGCATTTCTTGGCACACCGCACATCTGAAGCTCCCTTGCGTGGATTTTATTCAACCCGTGTGGGTTCGTTTGTGCCACTGCGTGCCACGTCGCGGTGGTAGAGGAAAGCCACGTTTTCTCAAGGAGAGAGAGACACCGGAGGTGTACACGTCACGCGGTGTAATGATAGGCTTGAAGAAGCCAGCGCATCTGCCGAGAAGGTCAAGCGGCTCGGACGTTGCCAGCGTGTATAGCGTTTGACCGCGCGATGCCAACTCGATGGCAAGGACCAAAAGCCTCGCATTTGTAAACGAAGTTCCTCGGCTCTCTTGGAGGCGTTCGTTGATCGGTGAAGAACGCTGTCCCGTAACGAGCGTGACCCAGCGCCTTAATCTTACGTAATATTTATTCGAGGTAGGCGCATGTTGACGGGTCCACGTTAAAGGGCTCACCTACGTGAGCAGCATGTTTAGATTCGCTACCCTTACGGAACCATAGCGAAGTTCCGTAAGGTAACCGTAGGGTTCCGTAAGGTGCCTAAGACTGCTGGTGGTTAAAAGTTCCGACTCCTCTTGACAGACTATTGACTTGCATGAAGATTGTTTCTTAATCCACTTGCTCTTAGAGGGCCATGAATATTGATGGAGTGCATTCGAGTGTTCCCTTTAACAGTGGCCCATACTGTACATCGACGACTAGTAACTTTGAAGAAGAAAGAAGTTCAAGGCAAGATAGAGGCTTCAAAATGATTATAAATTTTTAGGCAACGTTCTCGAACATGTTTGTTCTCAAGTGCTATTTACAACGCTGACTTCGTTAACATGACTAGCATCTCGATATGTTGGCGTTCTAGCTTAGTAACCTTCATTCTGTGTTACGGGTCCAGACAGTGTGCCGTTCGTGGATCCGGCATCTTCTAGGAGCCGGTATGGATGATGGCAGGATGATGAGCTCATATCTCGAACAACAAAAACAGCAACAACAAAAACGAACGGTAGCATATTTATTTATTCATTTATTTTCAAATACTATTGGCTGTCATCACCGTAACACGATGGTCATAGAGTGAATTTCCCACATGACCCAAGAACAAGTACAACGTATTATAATGAAGGCAAAACTAAAAAAAAAAATACACGATTTTGTTCAGAACAAAGAAAAAAAAGATATGTGGCGGTTGACTGCTTTACAGGAGAGCGCTTTCGCTCGTACAACGGAACCGAACTCTGATATTTTATGCACTTGCGAAATTGGAGTGTTTAATGACGAATTCTTTCTCACAATTGCCTTTCGTACCCAAAACTCATTCCCTTTCAATATGCACGTGGATGTGTGGCGATCGTTTTCAGTGTCTTACATGGCCAGCGTCATGATCGGAGCTCTCGTTTCTCGAGTGGAGATCACTACCTCCGCATGCTTACCTCGACCACATGCAGCGGTCCTGTTGTGGTGGTGTGCTCGCCCGCGCCGTTCTGCCTTCGGAGAAGACAAAAGAAAGTTCGACGCGACAATGGCTCGCGGTCTGTGCATCGTGGCGGCACGCGCGCGAGCATTGAGGGCAAGGTCGTCGCACCGAGAGCTATCGTTTCTCGACGATCAGCGAGCGTGAACTCTTTAAAAAGAAAAATTAAAGGCTCTTTCGGGAGGTGCCCGCTAATGCGAAACCCGTTAGGAGCTGTCGCTTTGCCGGAGTGAAAATGGACGTTTGCGGGAGGGAGCAGCTCGACTTCTTTCTTGCTGATGTGTGGCGGGCCGTTTTCGACGAGTAATTGAGTCCGAGAAGTCATATACGCGCGCACGAGAATGACAAAGGCTTTTCTGCGTGGCCCTCCCTCGCTCTGAGATTGGATCACCGCCGCACTTGCGTATTCCGTGCGCTATATATATACGTGCGAAACTGTCGCGATCGTTATGGGGGAAGTCATTACGGTATAATTATCGGTATACTACAGATTATGCGGCGCGAAAAACGATAATTAGGTAGACGAAGGCTCATTACAGGTTCTGCAACCCAGGTAAACGAAGGCTCATTGCAGGTCCTGCAGCCCACTCTACATTACGCTTAAACTTGGCAAAATCGTGTAACACCTGGCGTTCTTCACTGGACTCGAAAAAGGGGCTAGCGCAACTTGTTCAAGGACGGCAGGTGCAGTCGTCGCAGCTATCTCGGGAGCGAAGCGAGCGGAGAGTGGAAGAGGTGGACATTGGCATGCGCAGCGGCGTGCTCCCAACTGAAGACCAAGGGGCTTTACTCCCAACCGGGCTGCAGCGCCTCCTTCTTTCCTCTTCTAACCCCTACCACCACCACTCTCCGTCGGTCTTGCCGAACTTCGTCAGGGAGTTTCCACGAGCCACGGCAATGTCGGCGGCCGTTCTTCATGCACACCAGCGTTTGTGTGTGTGACGACGACGCACATGCTTCGAAGATGAGGCCGCGGTCGCGGAATCGCGCATGGCCGAAGGCAGGCGCGCGTCCTTCTACGTAAAAGCCGCGGATTTCGTATACAACAGTAGTGCCACGCCGTCCTTTTCAAGCGGGGATTAGTAACTGGCGTGCCTTGAACGATGGCGCCCCCATCGACATACCTGTTTCTTTTCTCTCCCCCTTTGTGTCCGGTGCCGTTCCTTGCGTGGCAAATCCGGAAAATAAAATCCGTAACTGATTGCACTCGGAATGTCAACCTTTTTTTTTTCTTGTGTGATGTGTTCTTCGTATTACTTTTTAAAAACTTTTTTTTGGGGGGGGAAAGACACGCGCCTCGCGTCGCCCATCACTTTTAACGGATCTCCACTCCCCTCTCGCCAGCCGCTCTCCTAAAGTCCCTGAATAATATTCTGGTCCATGGAAAAAATTCCGATAGCTTTATATTTCACACCGCTCACCTTCGGATGTGCGACGGCATTCCTCAGCAGCACTGAAAGACGGCGCGGGATTAGTGGCTGGGAGCCTATACAGTTGTGACACCTGAGGCGGGGCAGCGAGCGCGTGAGTATAATTAGTGACGGTGACCGAGCGTATCATAAACCTCCTTACGTACACCAGAAGCTTTCCTGCCCAATGCGGCGTTCTTCATCTTACGCCCACAAGCCTGCTATCTTTTCGTTTTGTTCGTTTATTTTTTTTCTTTTTTCTTTCCCTTTTATGGTGGTGAGACGATGAGATGGTGGTGAGTCCTTCGTGCCTTTTCAAATCTCCTTCGGTAAGTTGTGTGGTACCATCGAACAGTCTGCAACACATAATTGTATTGAAGTTGGTTTTTTTTTCTTTTTAAGTTTTTCAGCAATGCATAACTCCGGGGAGTAGCCGTAAGTGCACGCGTGCAATTAGGCCGCCTTGGTTGATTGTGGAAGGCTTCCTTGAAACACTCTTCTTGTATCGAGATTCCTTGACACTTCTTCTAGCTTTCTTGTTCTCCTCCATATTGAATGCCTTTTTTTTAAGGTTGTGTACATTCAATACCGAGAAGTACATGTTGCGTATAGTGCTTATAGGCAGCTGGCAATGCAGTTTACGAAATATGATGGTAGCGCCAGAACACACAGCCTAGCGAGAAATTTTCTAAAATTTCGTGTTCTAGGTCTATGCAATGTACTTCACTTTTATCAGCAGGCGCAGCAAAACCGAGTCTTCCAATGCGTAGCCTAGCAAGTAGACGCAGCAAACCGAACTTGCACGTGCATATCATTTTCTTCTTTAGTTGTGAGCAAGGCGGTCAGGGCTGATTATGTAAGCGCCCGGAAGCGTTCTTTGAAAACGTGCCAAAAAGGGCACTGACACATCAGCGTGTCACTGTGTTCAGCGAGCGTTCCATTTTCTTATTATCCCTGGCGGTCGGTACCAACAATGCTGGGGTGGCCCAAAGAGCTTCGTCGCGCCCTCTGGTCCAACTGTCGGGGTGCCTATATGTAATCAGAAGTCTTAGATAAAATAACGAAAACAGAGGTGGGGGGGGGAGATCATTGTGAAGAAGGCGTAATTCACATATCTGTAGATGTCATGCTAGCTTTACACTGTACTAGCTTGGCGTATAATAGGCTCTTGTTGGCTTTTTATGGCTTGTTTCACTCGTGCAAGCATTGTGAACTTGTTGAAGACATTTTCCATGTTTGTGATCAGCGGTAGGCGAGGTTGCTTGTAGCGAAGTCGTGGTGGCGTCCGCAGCCGGCTTTCCGTCGCGCCGTGCTCGGAGGCAATTTTGCAGCTGCTGTGTCATTTGTCACGTGCTAATAGAGGGCGTTGGCGAGCTTTGGGCTGGGCGGAGCCTCCGCGACCGTCGCTACAAGTACCTCAGTATGTCGACGGTGCCTACCGCTGTTGCCAAACACGAAATAAGTCTTTATGACCTCCACATGACGTCATCCGTATGAGTCCTACGAATGAGGGGATGCCCAACAGCGTCATACCTCAGCTCTTGTTAGGAAAACTTTCGCAGGCCTCGTATCCTCGTATGCATGAGATCTCATCTCTCTATCGGGGTTTATGACTCTCCTCACGGATTTCACCGCCGGGTCACAAGAAAAGCCGCATAGAGCACGTGCTGGGTCTTGACTCCGTCAGCGTCTTGTTGTCCGGCAGGTGCGCGGATCAGCGGCGGATTAGGCGAGGGACAGAACAATGAGCTCGCATCGAATACGTGTCTGAGGAGTCGAGTTTATTACGATTACCGTTATTTTTACGACAAGCGGCCTCCTTCTGACGCGAAACTCGGGTTTTGCGAGAAACCTATTCAGCTTTGTTCCGTTAATATTATTGCGTGGGTGGAGTTAACGAGCAAGATATATTTCTTGATATTTTTCTTCTTGTTTTTTGAAGGGAATGGTCTCGGCTAATCCCTCTATCCCTCTGACAGTGCGGCTTACAGCGGGATTTGCGCTGCAATCCTCTCGGGCTGTGTCTGGTTGCTGACGCCGTGGACGATGGGATTCGTCGCGGCATGCCGACGCCGCTCGCTCTGGGGAGCGT
>WOVY01015457.1:0-204549 GCA_013436015.1 Rhipicephalus annulatus | reverse complement strand
TACTTTGAAAGTGTAGGTACACCAGTATTGCCTCCCACAGTGGGTGACGCGTACTGCGGTATAGAGTCTTCTCTCCCGATTTTTGGCTCTTTTTTATCAGAACCTTCAATTTTTTCTTCAGGGTGGGACATTCTTTGTCTGTTGCCAAGGGCTCGTCGTTACAGTTAGGCACCGGATGTTGAGCTGTCACAAAATTTGACGTTGTGCTTTCCCAACATTTCCGATCATTATGTGCAAATATCTAAGCTTCAGGCATTTGAACTCTGCACATATCCAAGCTTCAGGCCTTTACTACGCTGTAATGGCCTTGGGACAAATGGTTGAACTGGGTATCGCACTAAACCAACCTTTATGTAAGTAGGAAGTTTTTCACATTCGAAAACATCTTCATACACTTTGACGAGCCTAGTCTGCAGACGCTGGTGATTTCGCATGGAGGCTTGCAAACGATAAGGCTCTCAAACGTCATCTTGAAGTTCTAATTCGACGTCAGATAGAGCACCAGCTGTTACATTTGCGCCCAGGGATAAAAATGCCCGCGTGTTGACACCACATAATGCGATAGAACAAGTAGGGTTTGCAACCGCCTCCTGATCTGTTGTTTCAACAGCTATGATATCCTTACGCGAGTTAACACGAATCTCTTGAACAAGAACAGGGGCCAAGCTGAGAAAAAGTTATGTAGCTTTCTGCTTGGAGATAGCATTGAGGCTTCCCGTCACGTCAACAGGCAGGCACTTAGGCTACAGTCGGGATCTCGATGTTGTTGTATATCAGAGTGTCCTCACTTGAGGACGATGTGGAAGACTTCCATCTTGGACGACGATGCTTAGCAGGCATGAAGGCTTCTGAGTCATACGATGTACCTTCAGACTCGGAATCGGGAGCTCCCGATGCCACTTCAGAGCTCAGGAGCTTTCTTGAGCTGGGAAGTCGGTCCCTGCTGCAAGATGCTTCACTCTCAAGTATTCCATAGCAAGCTTCATCAATCACCGGAAGGCACCCCAGCAAAGCAGAACTTGAGCGCCAGTAAGAGACAGTGCTGACTGTTGCTGAAGCACAGATAAGCAGAAAATAGAGAATCTTGAGCATTAACAGGAATACCAGCCGAAGCGTGAAAACTTCGTCATTGTCATTAATGAATGAATATCAAGAGACACCAAGGTGAGAGCCGATTACGTGAGATATTGGAATCAATAGAATTCACGCCACGATCTAAAAGGTAAATGTAGAGTTACGGACTCATGAGTCCTGTCAGTTAGGCTCACTCAGAGTCAGATCGAGCCATGTGTCCGAGTGAGTTTGGGTGAATTTTCAGCCTGAGAAAGTCAGGCTCCAAAGAATTTCGTTGGGTCTTAGTCCGAGTGAGTCTTAAGCGCAAAATATTTTTCTGGATGAGTCGGAGTGAGCTCCACAATTCGCGCTGACCTATGGGTATATATGTACATTAAGAGTGCCCAGAACACACAACAAAAACTAAAAAAAACTTCTAGTAAATGTCCAAAAAGGATAGTTCAAAAGTTATAGAAGTCTTGTTGAGGTGTTATTTAAACCTTAGCTGCTTGAAAGCTCCTGTGGCTGTGCTAACGCTACGTTAATATACGGCTAAAAAACTTCTAGCAAGAATTCTAGAAATCGTCTTTCAAGATTTTTAAAGAACTTTTGTAACGTTTGCTGTACGTATACTATTATAAGCCTAGTAAACTTCTTGCCAAGATTCTAAAAAGACGTTTCCTAGATCTTTTAACCCTTTTTTAGACATTTGCTTTTCATGCTAACCAGCTTGTTTAGCATTTCCCGTAGTTGATTTGTTTCATCATGTGAGCGTTTTACAATCGGTGCATTTACTTGTTCACTGTTGAGAGTGACAAATAGGGACACCAACATAATTTGGCATCAAATTATTGCTGGCACAATTCTAATCAGCAAAATTGGTGCCATATTTGTTGAAAGAATTAATTAGTGAGTGCCGTCTACCATTACGATAATCTGTTTTGCTTGGAGACAAGGCGGGCTTTTACACGTCAACTCATTGCTACTGGTGTTGCTTGGAATGCATCATACTGCACATCCAAAAGTAAATGCAAATTTCAACAAATCTTGTTGCATGCTTGTAACCTTATTATACATAGCAATGACTGTACATTTTGTCCCAAAACTTGCATGCTTTATAGCAACTATAATTATACAAAGCGATTGAGGGGCTGGTAAATACTCGTCCGGGCACCTGCACACATACAAAAGGCACAAACTGTTCTCTTTGAGCAGGACTGCTATCAGTGCCAACGAATTTAGCAGCTAGCTTAGCAAACACATTGGCCCAGTACCAAGTATATGAAGGTAGAAAAATCGTTACAAGCCAAAAAGTAGCAGTCGAACAACTGATTTTTTCTCACCCAGTGCGCCTAATTTAGGTATGTTAGAACCATGAGTAATTGAAAATTATAGTATTTCACACACAATCTGTGTTTAACAATCAATTGGTGGGTTTTGGCAACACCTCGAAAAGACACAGTGAAGTAAAAAAGGCTACAGTATTCCAGAATTCCTCGTATCAGTCATCATTAGCAATGTTAAACTTGGTTAGGTATCGCTGCAATATATCACACAGTGGTTAGCCATTGGTAAAGTTTGGTATGATTAAGTATGATAGTAGAAAATCACCTGATTGCACTTTCAGCATTAAATTCGAGAAGACAATGAAATAAGGTTATGAAACATTAAAACAAAATATTCAGTCAATAATACAGTGAAAAATAAAATAACTGATCTGCTACAGCCTTATTGCAATGCAAAAGTTCAATTTTAAGGAACTAACTGCAGATTATATACAGAAATATTAAACATGACATAAAACCTTAGAAAGCTGCACTGACACATTCAGAGACGTGTTTTGTGCTTGTAATAAAATTCAGCCCTAAGAACAGAAAACTGCCTTTGCAGATAAGGTATGTGTCCAGGGGGACGCAAAGTGAGAGAAAAGTGCTGTCAGCTGCCCAATCAAATAAGAATTCGAAAATTTTGGTGCCTACACTTAGTGGGTATGTTTGCGTAGAACAGTTTGTGGCAGTCGTGTTTCTAGATACTCCTACTTGGAAAAATTTTTCGGGCATGTCTATGCTCTCAGATAATTCACTCAGAAGTTTATTGTGCTTTTCATGATTACGCGTGCAAGGCAGTGAGGATCATCAATACATTATTCCCTGGTGGGACGAGCTGTCAGTGCTTGCTATCACCAGCCGGTAGTAAAACGGTAACCATTATAATGCTTGTCTCTGGCTTCGACCCATGGTCAGAATATATGCGGCACTTAAGGGCTGTGGCACCTCGTAGCTGTGTGCTAGTGCTCACTGTCGTGAGCCTCCCCTCCCTCGCCTCCTCCACTGTGGCGGAACTCGCCGCTATAAATTTGGCAGCCGATTTCCTGAGTGAGCGGGCACCCATGAGCGCTGCAGCCATCATCTGCGACTCCCGGGCGGCCTTGGCCGCGATCTCGCGCGAGGAAGACGGCAGCCTCCTTGCGCAGAGAGTTGCCCGGAAGCTACACGCCGTGCAGCAAACGGGCTGCGACCTTTCGCTGCACTGGGTGCCTTCGCACATCGGAATACCCGGCAACGAGGCGGCCGACTGTGCCGCGAGGGATGCGCACGACCCCGACACCGGCGTCACCAACTTCGTGTGCTCCGCGGATGCCGGCCGTCTCCTCACCGCCCGCTACGTGCGCGAGCGTCATCCCGACCCTCGCGTAGCAGCTGGAAAGCCGCCGCGGCGGCTCCCTCTCAAGGGACTCCCAAGACGAGACCGCGGTTTCCTTCTCCGTCTCCGCACCGGAGACAACTACACCGCCGAGCGAAAACATCGGCACTCCGGGCGTGGCAGTCCATACTGCATGGACTGCGGCGACCTGGAGACTCTGGACCACCTTTTGCTTCATTGCCCGGCTGGTGACGCGAGCAGACAGGTGATGCTCGCAACGTACGGAGCTCTCGGCCTGCCTCGGACAACAACTGAGCACCTCTTGTTCCCGAACAGTGGCCGCGCGCATATCAAGCGTGCCCTTTCAGCGCTGCTCGACCTTGTAGACGGAAGCGGACTGCGTGAGCGAATTTAGAGAATTCGCGCCACGTGATTTTGGTAGACAATCTGTGCGTCCCCCCCTTCCTTTGCTCGCTCTCTCCTTTCTCTTTCCTCTCTTCGCTCAAGTCTATTATCCCCCATTCCCCTTCCCATGTGAACCACTGCTGAGGTGTCGCACTTAGCTGCAGACAGTTGCGGGGTTCACTTTTCTTTTCTTTTCCAATTTTAAGAACCACTTCCCCCCCCCTGCATGCAAAACGATACAAGTCACAACTATGCTTTCCAGCAGGATATCTGAGCACGGGCATGCCAGAATTCTTTGGACCTATGTAGAAATGTGACTGGCTCAAATTTTTAATACGTGCATGGCTGCCTGCTGCAGTCACTAATCAGTTCATTATTGAATCTTAATAAGGGGCACGGCTGACTGTGATAATTATTGTTGCACATTGTGTTACCCTGAACACTTAGCTATCTGAAAAGGTGGCTTTTACACACACAACTTACAGCACTAACTTTTTTGAAGAAAAACAAAAGGCTTAATATTCAGCCACCTGAACGTGCGAGCTACTTGAATACAGCAACCAGGTGGCTCAGTTAAGTTCCCTTTCCATAGGAAACAGAAGCCATGCGCAGCTGCTGTACATTCAGTAGCCAACTTTCCCACGAGCCGCCATTGATGACAGGCTTGTCTGGAATTCTTTTACACTCAGTTCGTACGAAGTGCATGCATAGGCTGCGATGGAAACACCGAAAAAAAAACAATTTAGTGCCATGAGTAACACTCTGTCTCTCAGAAAAACTGAATTTCACAGTATATTTAAAATGATTTTGAACAATGTGTCTTAAAACAAGCAGGATGTACACAATCTATAGATGTTACATGCATACTTTTTTGATGTTTTTGACGAACACAGTTGCACCCTTATGAAAGAAAATGCAACTTCCACATTGCAGATGTGTCAAAGTCATGCTTAAATTGCGCTCGTCCATAGTTCTAGTGAAAGCAAATTCAATACCACAACACATACATGATATGCACTTTCATAAAGTATCCATTGCAGGTAACCTATAATATTGAACATGAATTTGATTTCAAATACAGCTAATGTAGTTATTTCCAGGCTGCTCACACTAGGACGAATAAACATATAATTTAAGAAATTGGTGTCACTAAATTACTATTGTGTGCTGCCAAACTATGGTCATCAGTTTCAATGATTCTGTTTGGCTAAAATGGCAGTACCCCTCACTCAAGCATCACAGGCTGTCTAAAAGAAAACATACGAGGCACCCACCTTGAAGCGCACACCATCCCAATAAAGCATGCAAGCTTCTGCAACAATCTCCGGGAACCAGAATCTTGGAAGCTATTGACCGTGATTTAGCAATAAAATTTGATAAAACTGATCTCTGAATTCGTATAATTCCTTCAGGGCCAATGGTTGAATACTTGCCGTCTATATTATTCTCAAATAAATACGGTGTCCACTTTTACATTTTTGACAGCAATACGTGCATTATTTATGCATACTTATCATTATTTATAAAATTATCTCGAGTTTTGAGTGAAAAATAAAATATTCAATCTGAACATACCACGAATTCTGTCAACATCTGTGGCAGATGCCAAGAAAGTTTACTTTGTCTTATATACTGTTAAGCTCGTTTATAATCAGAAAATTTCATTGGAGGTGGTGCTATCAACTATTTTTATTGTTTTTACACGTAAAAGTGTTTAGCAAAGTTTCAACACCAAGGTTGGGCGAGGTGCATAAAATATTTAATAAACCAAAACAAAATACAAGCATAGTGAAAACAAGCAAAGTAGAATTGATGGTGCTCGAACGCGTGGACTAATGACTGAAATAGTGCTCACACAGTAAGGTACAGCAAGTTGGCCACATTCAGCCATAAAATATTCGTTCTAAAATACATTTCAGGATAAACGAATGGCTTAAAATGCACGGATTCAGGTCGCATCAGGTAATCTACGTTGCAGGTGTATACCGGAAATTTGAAATTTACTAAACGAGCTGCATGAACATTTAGGTGTAAGCCACCCTTTGCGAGCCCTACCTAAGACGATGCAACACGCTGCACACGAATACGCATCAGCTCGAGTATCACGGTAGTTTGTAAAGACGCGTGCCGGCGTGGTTGCACACACCGGCATACGTTCGTGCACTCGCAAGGAAAAAGCTTCTCCAGTAGTCATGATATACAACGATACTGTAGCTGTTTAAAATGGAACGTACAGCAGATGAAACTGCCTTAGACACGTTAACTTCAATAGTGCACAATTGTCACACAAGTCCCGTTAATTAGGGAGGCGATCGCCGGGCTAATTCCAAGGGCCGAGGTATCGGCCCCCCGAACCGCACCACGAAAGCGTGGACAATTTAGAAGTGGTCCTTTTTGGCGCGCCAGCGGACGCCGGCTGTGGCCCAAAGAACAAGTCAGAGCCGAGAGCTGATAAACCAACAAAATTATATTCTCAATTATGGCAGATCAGAAAACAATACACAAATATGCTAACTCCACAATAGCTGAGTACAATATGTCACCGATCAAACAACGTACTACACAGTACAATTAGCCACACTCGAACAACGGACACAGACAACAGTACACACTACAATGCAGTCGCATGCATTGAACAACCAAGACACTTAGAGACTAAAGAGAATAGAAAACCTATTCAGTCCAAAGTCCTTGGAACAAAAGTCTGAATGATACTCTTCCGAGAATCACTCACTCAAAGTCCAGCGTTGTTGCCGTTCCGCTGCCCCGAAGTTTCTCTTCCAGGAAACCTCGCGTCTTCAATTGGCCACTCTCCAAGCTTCAAACTTCTTCGCCGGAAACACGTCGGCTTCACACGCAGCTGTTGCCACGCGTCTTCGCTCGATAGCGGTAAACTCACGCTCTTGCCTGTAGCTCGAGCCTTCACCCCTCAGGTGGAAATCCTCTTCTTCTCCTGCTTTGTCGCTACGGACAAAAACCTTCGCCGACTACACGGCGGTATACCCTACGCGCTCTGGCGCTAACTTCCGTCTTCTCCTAATCTCTCGTCTCGGCTGCTCGGCTAAATACCTTCCGCGCGACATTCCAGAAAGTTCTCGTCATTTCGTCGGCGCGATACGCAGCGAAGGCTCGGGAGAGGCGCGAGACTGTACGGGGGCCGTCCCCGACTGATGACTCAACCCGGCATACACGCCCCTTTCCTTCTGGAAATTTCTAGGGCTTGATCGGCCGCCGATGTGGGGTGAGGAGGTTCGTCGGCGAAGCCACGCTTCCGAGGGGAGAGCGTCGCGCGCCCGGGGAGCCTTTAGATGTTTGTTTTCTTTTTTTTCGTTGACCTCGCGGCGTCACTCCGGCACGTTATCGCAAGAATTTGGCGGCGCGCCCATTTTGAGCGCTCGTTCTGTGACAACAATATGAACAGGCATCAACGCCTACAGCTAACAAAAGCCCCAGAATAATTAAACAAAAATAGCAGTCACTCGCGAGCAGGGCCCCCCCCTCCAACAGCACTTCCAACAGAGGTGGACAGCCGCCACAACTCTGCTCTGATCTGCCGCCGAATTCTCGCTACGCGTGCATGCTTCACACTCAACACAAAAAGAAAAAACTTGTCCACGCTTAACTTCGCACAACTTTGCCTTTACACTGCTGATGTACTGCAGAAAGGCTGGGTCCCCAGGTAAACAAAAGCTCACTTACCGTGCACATGATAGGAAAAACATGGTGAACGCAGTAGTAACAATGCGCCGACAGCAGCAGTGTGGTACATACCTGGCGAGTGCTCCACAATACGAACCCACACGTCTTCGCTTGAGTATAGCGCATCTTTGTAATCAGCAGCACTGGCAGAACACAATACATGAACACAAAGCGCAAGCACACTTTTAAAACACGAGAAAAATCGACTCAAACCCGCTCCTTCGACAGGCAACTGAGCGGCGGGTAAACACGTACAGACAAGTTAAAATTGTTCTAGCCGCGCAGGCGCACACCGCATTTGCGCATTGTAATTTCTTAATGCTGACCAAGGAGTTTCTATACGATGTCTTCTGGTAGAGGTGTACTAGAACAAAGGTCTAGTACACTCTACTTCTGGAGTGGAGGTGCACCCCGATAAGTGACGCTGGTCGCCACCATATGGAAAAGGAAAAACTCGGACGCAGACGACAAAAAGCGCATCGTAGCTCCGCCTGGCTCCGCCCTCACAGTGACCTTTGGAGACTGTGACATGCTTTTGTAAAGCAGTTAATAACATTGGAAGGCCATGGTTACTTCGTGCGTTGCTTATGGCTGCACAAATCGCATTAAAGAGAGGCCTGTGATCACTTGTCACGTGTAAGTATTCTCGCTTCGTTCGCTGACGATCGCCTGTGTTTTTTTTTTCGCTTATGCAGTTTAATTGGAAACAATATGAAAGGTGCGCAGGCATGTAATACATGCGTATAGCTGTATGGAAGGTAACTTGAAGGTATAAATTCTCGCTGACCCGACGTTGCCCATGAATTTCAAGTTTATAGACGAAGCACTTGCTGTCTATGGCTGCGCGTATCAAACATTGGAACGAGTAGGACGTCTGAATGCCCTTTGAATTCCAAGCTTTCTGGTGTTGTCTTTCAAGGCAAGACGACGGCGTGCATGCATATTGTTTTGGCGAGTGAATATCGAATTTGGTGCATGTTTATCTTGGAATTCGCCACCGTAGAGAATAATTCCATGCCGTGATTATCCGTGTTACAGGCTTCCAAAAGACAGTGCGCTGCATTCTGCCTGGGAACGTGCTATTCGAAGAAATAGTTGTAGGGTTACGGAAGCTGACCACCTCTGCTCCATGCTCCATTAGCTTCGAAGAATGCTGTTTCGACAGAACGGGGCAGACAACCACAGTGTGGCGTGGCAGTGCATCCTCTTTTTTTCCTGCTTTCCGAGCGCATCTGCAAAAACCTATTAGTTTCTACCTCCTTGACGTAGCTTCAATAGAATTCAGTCAAGCAATTGCAGCTAAAACAAGATGAAACGCCTTTATAATGCGTTCTATCTTACCGACAAAACCGAAACGAAAACGCCGATAGATGAAGCTGCCAAAATGAGTGAGTGGCGTTGTATGAAACATCGAGCTGCTTCGTTTCTAGGCTCTGAAGGCTGCGCTTGCCATGACAGGTCACGTCGCAAGCGAAAGATGATAAATATTATTCAGAACTGACGCCACTGCAATAGTTCTTATAAACGGTTCATTTGGGACACATCTCCTGGAGTTTGTCGGTATCACGCGACGTCAGTGCTTCGGTTTTGGTTCCGCCTGTAAATTGGTTAGAGTTCGATAACCCTAGAAAAATTCCTCGTGACTCGAGGTTTACTTATTTACTTCTCTTTTCTAACTTTACCTTTAATTACTTCAACTTCCTTATATACATTCTCTGGTAATCTGCCGACACACGCACAAGCACATATATGAAAGAGGCAAGCAAATGTCGCGTTCCCCTTGATCTTGAGTATCTGCAGGTACATCTCTTAAAACACCCAACATATACTACAACCCTTTTGTACCACAATAGTGCGCCAGCAAGCTCTATATGCGAAGTATCCATCGACAACAGATTGATCTAAAAGCGTGCAGCTGACAATGGGTGCATGAAATAATTTGTTTCATAAACAAGAAGAGTTATTTATTCGTACGTGTAACCTAAAAGTGGTTTTCATCTCATTTTATTTATCGTTGAACTACAAACCAACGCGTGCAACGCACGTATCCATTGCGGTCTATGGCGGTTCCACCCTGTTTTTCCTCTAGCAATATGGCCGCCGGCGGCTTCACTTGCTCCCGTTGGCGGAGGCCGGGACTGCCACTCCAGAAGTTCTATAGAATCTCCTTGATGCTAACTAGAGAGCTCAATTATTTTATTACTATGTAAAAAATGTGTAAAGTTATATACTACCTAAATATGTAAAGCAAATATTATTTTGATTTAAAAAAAGAAACAGAAAAACACCCTGCTTATATTGCATGGACAATCGAGACTTCATCCGCGAATTCTACCAAATGTTCTAGAAAATAACTCTTAGTAAACGTTTTGAAAAATTCCTGTAAAAGACGTTTTCTAAACGTCTTCTAAAAAACTTCCTTTGAAAAACGTTTATTCAACGTGAAATATTTTACATAGATGTCCGCATACCATTCTAGTCGTTTCGAGTGTTTCTAGGGTGTGAGCATCCGACAGCACCTCCAGTATCCATGGCGCCGAGTGTGCACTGTATACCTTTTATGAGCCTGTTTGGCGTCACGTAGCACGTGAACTTATTTGAAGCTGAAATCTGACCAATAATCCATCACATACTGTGGGGGAATAGCGGCCATAGTAGCTAAGCGTGGTGCACTGCACTTGCTTCCTGTGGCACCACGTTGATGTTCGGGCTGTCAGAGAGGTGTGCCCGAAATAGAAGTTCTGAGAGGAACGTTTTAGCATACTATTATTTATTTCACCTACCTAACTGAGTGCAAGTTTGCCCTGAAATAAAACTGTTGATTGTGTGACCTCTCTTCCAATACATGACAATATATATAAAAGAGGCCATTCAGGGAATTCGCTAAAGAACATAGTAATTACAAGTTGCCCCATTTCACTCGTCTGCGCGCAAAACGTACCCCGAAGCTATTTTCCAAGGACGCTGCACTTAGCTGTGTCCGATGTATTGCCGAAGACCGGCTAATCAAATGCTTTCCTTCTAAGCACCTCAAGCAACCGGTGTATATTGTTTCAGAAGGAAAATATTTTGTTTCGAGCAGGTACGACAAATATTGAAAATAGAAAATTAGGTGCCCCTTCCCTATTGGGAAAACTGGGGCTTGTTATAGCGTGTCAGAGCTATTAAAATTCTTTCGTTTTTTCGTTTCACCCTTTTTTTCTTTCTTCCTACTTTTCTTGTCACTTTCTTTCTATCACTCTTCCTTTCTCAGCTCTTTTTTTCCTCTGTCTCTTTCTTTCTGTATTTCCATCTTTGTCGCTTTATTAGGGGCGAAGCTCCTTATAGCGTGGCTTGTGCGTCCCTCGTAGTTCGTAACCACCAGTGGCACATACCCGAAATAGCGGTCCTTACGATTTAGACATCAAAGGTGGTTCCGGTGAGAGATTTCTTCTGTGCGTTGTTGAACAATAAAAGATAGTGCTCAATGCACATGTTAATGGCTGCTGAGGGGGAATGAGAGACAGGAGCATTCGGCCTTTAGGTAACGCGCACGCTGCGATCCCCATTAGCAGCTATTGGCATGTACATTGCGCACGATCTCACAAGAAAGGGTTGCTACGTTATACTGGCTGAGTGCAACCTCCTTGGTTTTAGAAAGTTTTAGCGGGCGTTGGGCCGCATAGCCATGAATACAGTGAACTAGTATATACCATGAACTCGAGGTGGTTAAAGGTGGGGAGTAAACCCGAAACGCAAGCCGTAAGAAAGTGTGCATGTGCCACCTCCCGTTTAGTCCTTGAAATGTCCGCTGGATGGCGGTGCTTCTATATGGAGAATATATGATGAAAAGATGCGAGATGGTGGTACTTGGAGTGCTGAATAGATGGACGAACGGACACACAGACAGATGCATGGATGGACGCATGAACGGACGCAGGCGCGGATGCATGGACGAACACAGGGACAGACGCACGAACAGACGCACGCACGGACGGGTGGATGGACGCATGGACGGTTACACAGACGTACGCAGCAACGGATGGAAGCAAGAACGAATGGACGGACGAATGCTTCGCCCCACTCCCCATCATTCACTCCGTGGATATGCTGCCATTTTTTTTTCTTCGTCACATCTTTGTTAGTGTCTATATCACTTCATTCCTTTCTCCTCTTCTTCTCTCTTTCTCGTTTTCTTTCCTCATTCTTCTCTGTCTTTCTCTCTTAAATTTCTTTTCCTCATGTGGCAAAATGCCCCTTTTTGCACCTCCTGACCTAGATACAGCTTTCTCGCTTTCTTAGCCATCTTTACTTCCCATTCTCCCTTCACTTAATGCAGGGTAGCAAACCGGATGATCCAACATCTGGTTAACCTCCCTGCATTTCCCTCATTTTATTCTCTCTCTCTCTCTCTCAATGCCGGTTATAGGATATTCACACGCGTGCTTAGCAGCGCAGTATTTGCGTTGCTACAGATAGAAACGACACTTATGCATGAAACAATAAAATGAAAATAAATTAAGTCATTACTGAAAGTTGGCAGCGTGAAGTGACAAATAACCTCGATAAGGCATCCGATTTTGATAGCAGAAAGCGGCTATTCCCCAACAAACACACGTTCGAGAGAGTGACAGTTATTTTATTGGAGAACAGCACACACAAGTACGCTTGCGACTGCAAAACTTTCCAGGGCAGATTTACGTACATTCGCATTTCTGTACAACCACCAGCGCCGAATTTAACGCGGATTGCACCACAACCGCCAACGAAATCTGTTACTCGTGTGGAAGCCTTGCATAAAACACTTGACATACTAAGAGGCATTACACTGACATGCGAGAACGTTAGTCGAAGTGAAAAGCTTTCGGCGCACGTTTTTCGTATATACGCGTTTCTTGCTTAGTTATGTGGACCTATTATATTGGATACTCACAAATATATCAAATTATCCTAACATATAGAAACGAAGTATCCCATTTCATACAGTAATTGTTTTAGTAACTTGTCAACATATATTTCGAAATCTTATTGCTTTTCGCATCACGATACAATAATAGCAAAGTATATTCGCCCAGCCCTGCCTCCTGCTCAAGTAATGCTCAAGGCCTCCTCCCGCACTTCAACAAACACCGCGGAATGTTGCTTTTACTGCTGCTCGTTCTCCCGACTATGGCCAAGTAGGGTCACCTAGCGAAAAGAAACAAAACGTTTGGTAAAGTTTGGCTGTTCTGCGGCTAGATGGCAGCAGCAATGCCAATTTCGTAGAGTGACTGCGTATTTTTTTGTCCGGCTTCTGTAGAATTTAGAGTTTATCTATATTGTGTGGACCTATATTGTCAAATAATCACAAATACGTTCAGTTATCTGAACATATAGATACGAGGTATCCTATCTGATACAATAACTGATGTATTAACTTGTTAACATAGACTTCAAAATTTTATTGCCGTTTGCATCCCAACACAATATTAGCAAAGTATATTTGCCCAGCGCTGCCACCTGCTCAAGGCATTCTCCCGCCCTTCAAGGAACACCGCGTAATGTTGATTGCACTGCTGTTCGTTGCCATGACTAAGGCTAGGTAGCGTTACCTGGCGGAGCAGAAACAAAACGTTGCGCATTGTTTGGCTTGTACAGCGCCAGATGACAGCAACAGTCCTTAGTTATTAAAGGTACTGCGTGTTTTTTATGTTGTTTTTTATGTACAGCGGCGGTAGCATTTACAGCTTTCAGAGACCCTACTGTTTCGCGCGTGTATTCAGTCGGAGATCGCTCTGACTGCAATGGGTCATTTTATGTCGACAAAATAATGCGCTGTTGATGTGAATAGACCACTTTGCGAGGTGTTACAAAACAACTGACGGCAGAACCACGAGGTGAATGATGATGAGATTGGGCGAAGCTCCTGGAAGTAATACCGTGAAATTTTCTTCTGTTAATTCGCCCGATAAAAAAAAAACACCTGGCGTCTTTCGTTAAGCAGCTGGCGTCATCTTTTTGTTTTGCTTTAGAAACATCTGGCGTCTTTTCATTTTGATTTTAGAAAACATCTGGCGTCTTTCGTTGGTTTATTTCATCAATGAACGGCGTTTTGAACAAAAGAAAAATTTATTATTTATTCACGCACAGGAGAAATCTCACCAAGCACTACCTTGGAGGTAAACAATGGCTGCTTATTGTTCAACAAAGCCCAGGAGAAATCTCCCACCGGCATCACCTTGCATGTCAAAATGTAACACTTGTTACACACTACGACTATGACTACGAGGTACGAACGGGTGCCGCTTTAAGGAGCTTCGCCCCTAAACAAATGTCAGCATATCCACGGGGTGAATGATGGAGAGTGGGGCGAAGTATCCGTCCGTCCATTCGTTCTTGCTTCCGTTCATCCAAACGTCCGTCTGTGTGACCGTCCACGCGTCCATCCATGCGTCCATCCCTGCGTTCGTTCATGCATCCATCCCTGCGTCCGTCCATGCTTTCATCCGTCCGTGCAGCCATTCGTGCGTCCATTCATGCATCTGTCTGTGTGTCCGTTCGTCCATCTAGTCAACACTTCAAGTACAACCATCTCGCATTTTTTCGTCATATATTTCGCATATAGATGCACCACCATCCAGTGGACATTCCAAGGACTAAAGGAGAGGTGGCACACGCAAACTTTCTTACGACTTGCGCTTCGTGTCTACTTCCCACCTTTAACCACCTCGACTTCATGGTATATACTAGTTCACTGTATTCATGGCACTGCGGCCCAACGCTCGCTAAGCCTTTCTAAAACCAAGGAGGTGACGCCCAGCGAGTATAACGTAGCAACACTTTCTTTAGGATTTAAAGGTGGGCTAGTTGGTAATTCATGATGGTTCAGCAAACTGGGAGCGCGGGGGTAAACACAGACACAAAGCAAAGAGGAGGCACACAGCACGAGCGCTAGTGCTGTGTGCCTCCTCTTTGCTTTGTGTCTGTGTTTACTTCCGCGCTCCCAGTTCTGTGAACAACCCTTTCTTGTCAAATAATGCTCAATATACATGCCAATGGCTGCTGACGGGGAATGAGAGACAGGAGAATTGGGCTTTTAGTTAACGCGCATGCTGTGAATTCTTTATTGTTTAACAACGCACAGAAGAAATCTCCCAGCGGCACCACCTTGCAGGTCAAAGCGTCAGACATGTTACGTACTATGACGAGGGACGAACGGATGCCGCTTAAGAAGCTTTGCCCCTAAAAGAAATACAGAGCAGTGATGTGAAGTACTTGCCATTCTTTTGTTAACTTCAGTTTTATGGCAGCTTCAGAATTGATGCGAGTTGTTGGGACTCCGGGTCCTGCCGGTCTCGTTTTCGGTAGCTGGCCCCGTAGCAGGATCCATCGTCCGACAATTCAGCGAGAAGAAGCGCCCGAACGAACCACAGAGATTTATTTACATGTGGAGAAGTGATCAACTGATCCAAAGAGAGAAGAGAGAGAGATACAAAACGCCTTCGGCATTTTATAGTGCCGCGTTGCCAACACTGGGCGCCTTGTCCGCATCGTCAGCCAATACGGTGGCCCCGGCACCTCGGCCACGAGGGAGGGGGAAACACACCACACAACACATGGAGTGGCACAACCTAACACGATGTCCATATATGATCACGGCGCCCTAAAAAAATGCCCAAACATGGTTACGAACGCACAGCAGATTCCGGAATTCCCCCGGCGAGAGAGAGGAGCCTGAATGGGGAGGTGGGGGTCGACGACACAGTCGGTCAAGAACCGGTTCTCCCCGCAACTTCTCTTGCTTGGTTCCCTAGGGCCGGTCGTAACAGTCTCTCGCGCGCGGGGGGGGGGGGGGTAAAGATCTCGATGGGCTGAGGTTTGCAGCCACTGTCCGGAGAGATCAGCGCCGGCAGTCGGTTTGGTGACGACCGCCTTTGATGAAGTAGAGGGCACCACCTGCTTCATTGTGGGCTCAACAGACATCACATACGCACATGAAAACACAACTACTCAGCTGGTGAGCGCCGGACAATTCCGCCAAACTCCACCAGGCAATTTTCCCCTTTAACTGATATTAAAGGAAATACACAATTTATTCAAAATGTTACTCACACGTTAAGGTGACACAAAACAACAACACTGGAAGCACACCGAACCCGAAACCCTGGATAGCCGTGTCTTCAACGTTTTCAAACAAGTACACCTAAAAGAGTAAAAAAAAACAATCACTAGCCCTTGTCTAGGTCAGGAAAAAAAATGCCAGAGTTCTCGAGACATCCTCTCGCGTCAGGGGCATCGACTTAAGCCATCAGCGTTGCCATGGAGTACACCCTTTTTGTAGCGTATTTCAAACGTATATTTTTGCAAAACCAGGCTCCAACGCAGCAGGCGGCCGTTCTTAGAGGACATGGTCTGTAGCCAGGTGAGAGGACAATGGTCCACTTCCACAATTAACTTGCTTCTGGCAATATAATAAGCCAGTTTCTGGACTGCCCAAACCAAGCAGGCACATTCCTTTTCGCTAGCGCTGTAAACCTGCTCGCGAAGGGTGAGTTTCCGGCTATCTTAGAGGAAGGGATGCTCTTCATCCCCCTCATCCCTTTGACTAAGAACTGCCCCCATGCCTCTATCACTAGCGTCGCATTGGACTATGAAAGGCCTCGTGTAGTCCGGTGAACTAAGCAAAGGTTGGCTCGACAAGGCCGCTTTCAAAACGCGGAAAGCCTTTTCTTTCTCCTCATCCCAGTCGACCATTTGGGGCTCGGTCTTGCGCAACGCGTCAGTAAGAGTGCTGGCAATGTCGGAATATCTAGGGATGTACTTACGATAGTAACCAGCTATTCCAAGAAAAGCCCGAATATCGGTTTTCGTTCGGGGCTGGGGAAAGTCTCGGATAGCTGCCACTTTCATTTCAGAGGGACGGCGATGCCCTCGACCGATAACATGCCCGAGATAGAGTACCTCTGCTTGTGCTAGCTGACACTTGGGCGCCTTTACCGTTAAACCTGCTTCGCGTAGGCGTGTCATGTACTGCTCTCAAATGCGCCAAGTGTTCTGGCCAGGACGAGGAAAACATGGCGACGTCGTCCAAGTAAGGCAATGCGAAGTCCTCTTGACCCCGCAAAACCTTATCCATTAAGTTTGAAAAACAGTAAGCCGCGTTCTTTAGGCCGAAACTCAACACTTTAGGGCGGAATGTCCCCAATGGTGAAATAAATGCAGCATACCGGCTCGCCCTCTCGGTGAGCGGCACCTGCCAGTAACCTCTCACTAGGTCTAGAGTTGAGATAAATTCCGCGCTGCTTACCCTCTCGACGCGTTCCTCAATGTGGAGAATTGGGTATGTCTGATCCTTGGTGATGAGGTTTAACTTACGATAGTCTACGCAAGGACGCGGATCTTTGCCGGGTACCTCCACAAGAATTAACGGGGAAGTGTAATCACTTTCACACGGCTCAATCACGCCCAATTCCAGCATCCTGTTAACCTCTGCTTTTATTAGCTCAAGCCGGCGAGGTGACACCCGATACGTCTTAGATCTTACCGGTTCCGACGAGGTAAGCTCTATGTCATGAGTGAGGACGGATGTCCGGCCTGGCTCGCTTACAAATCTGTCCTGAAACTCAGGTCAAAAGACCACGCAATTCCTGCTTCTGCTTCATTGTCAGCTGTGACTTTGATACTAAATCCTCAACTCTTTTCTCGATCGCGGACTTCGTCCGATTCGGGAGCTAATTCAGGAATTTCTGCCGGAACCTCTTCCGGAACATTTAAAGTCATGTTCACGATGGCTTCCCTCTCTTTATAGGGTTTGAGTAAGTTGCTATGATACACCTGGTGTACCTTACGACTTCCTGGTAATTTTACCACATAGTTGGTGTCAGACAATTTTCGAGTAATCTCGGCCGGGCCGACCCATTGCACTTCAAGCTTATTCTTTTGGGAGGGCCTCAACAACATGACCCTCTCTCCTACAGCAAAGTGTCGCGCTTTAGCTGTCCGATCGTAGTAAAGCTTAGCCTTCTGCTGTGCTTTGGTCATCGCCCTCTCGGTCAGTTCTTGGGCTTTTGTTAGACGATCCAATAAGGTGAGGACATATTCCACTACTACAGGATCATCACCCTGACCTTCCCACGACTCTCTCAGCATACGAAGAGGAGACCGCAGTCTGCGGCCGTAAACAAGTTCCGCTGGCGTAAACCCTGTTGTCTCATGTGGTGCAGTTCTTAGTGCAAACATTGTTGCAGGTAAGCACATTTCCCAGTCAGTTTTTCGTTCGAAACATAAGGCTCTTAACACTCGCTTCATCACGGAGTGAAGCTTTTCTATCGAGTTCGACTGCGGATGGTAGACTGAACTATGCAATAATTTCACGCCACACCCCTCTAGAAAGGTTGTCGTTAAGGCACCCGTGAAAATGGTGCCCTGGTCTGATTGTATCTCGGCAGGAAAGCCTACCCGGGCAAACACGGACAGAAGTGCGTTCACTACTTCCACGGAACTTAGCTCTTTTAGCGGGACCGCCTCTGGAAATTTAGTAGCTGGGCAGATTAAGGTCAGGATGTGACTGTAGCCTGAAGTTGTCTTGGGCAAACGACCTACTGTGTCAATTACCAACCGACGAAAGGGCTCCGTGATTACGGGTACCAGCTTTATTGGAAATTTCACCTTATCTCCCGGCTTACCCACTCGCTGACACACATCGCAATATTTTACAAACCGCTCTACATCTTTAAAGCATCCAGGCCAGTAGTATTCCTGCAAAAGACGATTTTTCGTCTTCTTTACGCCTAAGTGGCCTGACCATGATCCTCCATGCACCAAACTAAGCAAATCCTGACGAAACGCCTGAGGTAAGACTACCTGGTCAAACTCTACTCCTCGCCTATCTAGATATTTTCGATAGAGTATGCCGCTCCTCTCTTGGAATCTCACATTTCGTTTGGCGATTCCCTCTTTCGAACTGTCCTGGAATTGCTTAAGCGTCGGGTCCTCCTTTTGTTCGGTTATTAATGAAGCGGGGCTCACCTGCAGCAGCCGACTAAAATTATCCGAAGTTGGCATGACACACAACTCTCTTGTATTTCCTAGTACCTGGAATGTGTCACCCTCTGTGCTATCCTCTGTACTACCAGGAATCGGCTTGGGAGCAACGCCATTTTCTATTTGCTCGGTCAACGAGGCGTAATTGACCCCTTCCAATTCGGGAGGAGGTTCATCGTCGCCTTTAGGAATGGTTGCCTCCTGCGACTACGGCTTCTGCAGCCTGTTCTCGCACAAGTCGATTTGTTACCGTGGTGTCCAACTCGCAACTAGGCCCGTTGTCGATTTGAGGCTTGTTTGCCTCAGTGAATGTTGCTCTCGCAGCCAGCGCACGTGCCTTCGATCTAGTCAGTGCCTGCACTATGCCTTCTCCCAACGTTAGACCTTTCTCCTTCAGCATTTGATCTGACTTATTTGAAAATAAGTAAGGATACTGAGGGGGTAGATATGGCGATACCGCGGCTTCTCGTTTCCAACGTACCAAATGCGCCTTTAAGGACAACTTTAGCTACGGGAAGGCACTGACTGTTTGCTTCTACTGGCTTGTCTAATCCAGGCACAGTCTCCTGAATACTGTCCTGGACCTGAACAAAGGACGGATGAACTACGTCCATAGTGGCTGCGGAGTCTCTAAGAACCCGACACTGCTTGCCGTTCACGGTAAGGTCGTACATATAGGGCTCTAACAACTTCATGTTCTCGTCGGCTTCATTTATAGATAAAAAGGCCACCTTTTCTTTCGGGCAATGTTTCGCGAAGTGCCCTGTTTCGTGGCAATTGAAACAAGCCGCCGGTTTTTTCGCCTCAAATTTCCTTTTGCTTGCCTCTGCCGACGGCCCATGGTTAGATGCCTTTTTTTCATCACCATTTTGTGCGAGACTTGTCGGTTGTTTTCTAAACGGCGCCTTATTCGGTAGTAGGAATTTTTACCTTTTTGGCTCGCTGTTTGCCCCGAGGGCGCTGCGCGTAACGAATTCTTCAGCGAGCTCTGCGGCTTTCGTTACGGTGTTCACGTCCGGTCTATCCTGCACCCAGAACCTCACCTTTTCTGGTAACCTTTGATAGAATTGTTCCAGACCGATACACTCGAGCACCTTGTCATGATTCCCATACGCCTTTGCCTCTTTGAGCCACTCCCCCATGTTGGCCATTAACTTGTAAGCAAACTCCGGGTATGAATCATTGTTCTCTTTTACGGCGTTGCGAAATTTTTGTCTG
The DNA here is from genome assembly GCA_013436015.1 of Rhipicephalus annulatus. Classification (NCBI taxonomy): domain Eukaryota; kingdom Metazoa; phylum Arthropoda; class Arachnida; order Ixodida; family Ixodidae; genus Rhipicephalus; species Rhipicephalus annulatus. The sequence goes on along the minus strand of WOVY01015457.1, from coordinate 184,530 downwards.
AAACCTTCCGCTGACAATCTGTATTTCTTGAGAAGGCTCGACTTTACCTCACTGTACTCGTCAGCCTCCTCTTTCGTGAGGCGCGCTATTACTTCTGAGGCCTCCCCCGGAAGTAGGGACAACAAGCGTTGAGGCCATGTATCCTGGCTGAAACCTTGCCTTTCACAAGTTCTCTCAAAGTTGACGAGGAACAGCCCAATGTCCTCCCCTAGCTTGTACGATCTCATTAGGTCCGTCATTTTGAACCTGACCCGCTCTGCGGTACCGGATGACTCGCTGCCTCCTGCTCTACTATTATGGCTAATCTCTAGCTCGAGGCGCTTCATTTCAATCTCGTGCTTTCGCATCTTATCTGCCTCGGCTTCTGCCGCTTTCCTTTCGGCCTCCGCCGCCTTTCCTCCGGCCTCGGCCGCGGCCGCCTTTCTTTCGGCCTCTGCCGCTTGCCTCTCCTGAATCTCCTCGACACATTCTGACAGCTCGTCATCCTCCGCCCCCAATTCGAGAATCGCCTCTATCAGCTCTGGCTTTCTTTGAGAGTCCGACACCTCCAGATTCAACTCCCTTGCAAGTAGCAACAACATGGACTTTCGCAGGGATTTCAGATTCATGGCTCCCTCCAGTACCGCTGTCTCTGTTCCACAAAGATTCCTGTCCTGCAACTAATTAACCTTGACGGCAACGACAGCTCTAGGTTCCTGCCTTGCCTCAAGTTTTCCGTTAACTTAGTCTACAAATAAAGCTTCAAACAGCTCTTATACGGAATTCTGCCCTGCCTACTGTTAACCTTGACGCCACTGACAGAAAGAGCTTAACCAAGCTATCACACAATTTCTGCCTGACGCAAGTTACCTGTTAACCCAATGACCACGACAGCCCCTCTCTACCAGCGTTTACTTAACACATAGAGTAAATGCCTGGTAAAATTTAACAGAGAAAGCCGGCACTCACCCAGTTCGCAGTCATGTCTCAGGCGTCGTGCCTCTCAGAAGTGCCGTTTGATTCCCTCTGGAAGTCGATGAGCTCGTGTCATCCTTCTTCTGTCGTCCCGTTGTTGGACTTCGGGCTCACTCCGTCCAGTGGTCGCTTTCGGGGTTATCGGCATCCCGCCGCTGCCATCTAGTTGTTGGGACTCCGGGTCCTGCCGGTCTCGTTTTCGGTAGCTGGCCCCGTAGCAGGATCCATCGTCCGACAATTCAGCGAGAAGAAGCGCCCGAACGAACGACAGAGATTTATTTACATGTGGAGAAGTGATCAACTGATCCAAAGAGAGAAGAGAGAGAGATACAAAACGTCTTCGACATTTTATAGCGCCGCGTTGCCAACACTGGGCGCCTTGTCCGCATCGTCAGCCAATACGGTGGCCCCGGCACCTCGGCCACGAGGGAGGGGGAAACCCACCTCACAACACATGGAGTGGCACAACCTAACACGATGTCCATATATGGTCACGGCGCCCTAAAAAATGCCCAAACATGGTCACGAACGCACAGCAGATTCCGGAATTCCCCCGGCGAGAGAGAGGAGCCTGAATGGGGAGGTGGGGGTCGACGACACAGTCGGTCAAGAACCGGTTCTCCCCGCAACTTTTCTTGCTTGGTTCCCTAGGGCCGGTCGTAACAGAGTGTAACGTTCCACTCAACAGTCGTTTAAAGTTCGGTGACAGTCGTTCGCAACCGAGAATTATTCACTTCCGTTGTTGGAATAGGGCTGAGAACGCCTATATGGGGCTGGGCGAATAGTGAACTCACAACCGTATCAAATAGGAATCGAATAGCGATGACATCGAACCGATACGAATACAAATCGAATACCATTAAAAAAATGTACGAATAGCAAGTCAGATATACTCAGCGCAGCCATAAAATGATAATGTAGCGATTTCAGAAACAGCTCTCAAATTTTACGGTTTTGCTGAAACGCTTGTTTTTTTTTTGCCCTACGACTTATTTTAGCTGAGTAAGAGAAATGGAAGCACTTAATTTGTACACTGATGCTAGGTTGCATACATCAGCAACAGACCTAAAATATCTTTAATTGGAGGTTACAATCAGGGGGGGGGGAATAGTATTCGAGGTAGCATTTTGTAAACAGCTTTTAAAGAAAAGTGATAAATATATATGATGTAATGCGAACACATTAGATAGAGTCGATATATAGCCCCCCAAAATTATGCGCGGCCTGCGTTCTGGTGATCACATTATTAAAACAAAAAGGACGCTGCCCTCACAATCCCACCATATCGTTTTTTTAGGTTTATCGATCAGTGCCTATTATTTCAGAAATAATCGGCACTCCAAATAATAGCTAGTCGTAAAGAACCGTATTCGATTCGTTATTCGAGCCCTGCCGCGGTGGTCTAGGGGCTAAGGTAGTCGGCTGCTGACCCGCAGGTTGCGGGTTCGAATCCCGGCTGCGGTGGCTGCATTTGCGATGGAGGCGGAAATGTTGTAGGCCCGTGTGCTCAGATTTGGGTGCACGTTAAAGAACAATTTCCGGAGCCCTCCACTACGGCGTCTCTCACAATCATATAGTGGTTTTGGGATGTTAAACCCGACATATCTATCGATTTGTTAATCGAAGTTTTAGAATATTCGCGCACCCCTGCTATTCACGGGTGTGGCGGTGGTGAAAAGCATTTATTTACATTATAGAGGTGTAGGACCTTTTCAGAAGTCCATACAGACTAGGTGAAGTCCTTATTCCTGGACCGCAATGGATAAGGCCACCGTCCTGGCTCCCTGAACCAATTAAGGCCTCCTGGGCCTGGGCTCCCTTTCTCATCTGCTTTGCCAGGACCTCCTCATGAGGAGGCCCTGGCACAACCTGTGTGCCTGTGTGCATCTGTGTGCCTGTGTGCCTTCGTGAATAGCAGCCGCCATGTACCACCCATCGGAGGTGAGGGCACCAACGTCCACGTAGTATACACATGGCTTCTGTACAAATTGTCGTTCCAGCACCCGAGCGCGTGTGTAAGGTCGCGTGGTATATTCATCTATGTCCCTTTCAATGTATTCGCGGGGAGAGCGGGCTATGAGAGACCAGCGCTGGATAGGTGGCACGCCGAAAAAGAGCTCCTGGCTGGGAGTAGCGACCACAGAGGCCGCAGTACAACTCAGCTGCTCACGCTCAGACGACCAGCCACAGTGCACCACTCTGAGAGTACGCGTGTGCGCCGCTGCCGTGCTTCGTTTTGGAATGAACAGCTAGAAAAGCCATTGAGCTAGTCATGCTGCTCTGTGGTTTAAAAAAATAACTTGGTCCGAAAACTACTCTAACATAAAAAGCACTAAAAAAAGAGAGAAGCCCTGCTTAGCGGACAGCGTCTATACATATGGTATCGAAGGGACAGTGCCATGTCATGATGGCAACTCCCTCGTCCTCATTTTCTGGTCGCGTGCTGGGTTTTTGGCTAATGCTTGTGCTGGCTGACATGCCTCTATTGGTGAGTTCATGCTGTGACGATACCACGCTGCCAACACCTGCAGTAAAACAAAACAAAAACAAAAGCAGAGTAAATGGTAACTGCGTAATTTTTTTTCTGACATTGTTTGTACACCCCGTCCGTGGTACGTCCGCACGACGACGTTGATCAAGCAAACCACTGTGGTAGCACAGCACATGATGTGTCGCACTGCTAGTTTTGAGGGAGCGGGATAGATTAGCGACCACAGTGGCCGCACTTCGATGGGGGTGAAATAGAAAAAGAACACACGTGAACCAAGAGACATGTGAGTAATGAAGAAGTCCAAGTGGTCACAATTTCGGTACGGACACTACAGCGTGCCTCAACATAATATCTTATTTGGCACATGAAAGCCCAGCAATTATCGTTGTTCAACAGACACCTTCCTTTTAAGCCGACACGGGCAAACGGAAAAACTGAAACTGTGTGTTAGGCAAACTAAATTACGAGTAAAAATCGAAGACATTTGATACTTCTCTAGCAAGCCATAAATTCTGATGTTACTTAGCCATGGTAGCCAGTGAGAAAAACTCTTACCGCATCGGCTGCCTCAAGAAAGCTAAGCTTCGAGTAGTCCGCTGCTTTGTTTGTGACAAGAAACTTGGATTTTGCACAAATTAACTTAAACAAAGGCATCTCGGCATCGAGTGTTACTGCAAGAGTATCTTTTATAACAGTTCAGCGGTGTAGGCGAACGTGGTCCCACAAAATTCTTGTGAACAAGGCAACTTTACTTGCAACTGTTTGAAAAAAAAAATAATTACCTGCCTCTTGTATCATTCACTTCACGCGGGGTATCAGATGCAGCTTGGTGGTGGTGGTCAAATGGATGGATGCAAAGAAAGTATGTTAGTCATGATGTGCACGACTCAACGTTCCACGGGCCACATAAAAAAAGAAGTTTACAAATGCTGTATGTTGCATAGTACACTCGTTTTAATTCCGGCAAAACGTCGTTCAAACTCGACCGTTTGGCCCTGGTTCCCACTGGTGGCCTTCTTTAGCACTGAATATAGCAGACACGCGCCGTTCACTTTCTAAACGAGCCCGACAGCACTAGACAGGAAAGCGAGAGCAGAATTTCGCTCGTTTGACTGCTTGGATGCAACGCCGCCTCCTCTTTCTACGTCCTGCCTCTATATATATGTTGTTGCACTTGAATACGCAACAGGAACGCCAGCGCTCCTTGGTTTTCTTACCTCAATGCGCACCCACACCGCTCCTACCACCCACCACTCTCGTCTGCGGGAGCAGTTTAGAAGTGCGTGCTTTGACCGCCAAAGCAGTCGTGGGAACTCCAGCTCTGGTTTCCTATTGGCCACGAGGTCAAACACAGTCATCGCCTGGCGGCAACTGGCCCAAACGGTGAAGTGTAGATTGCTCCTTGCGTCGTCTACTGGCCACGTCGTGTTTCTATGTGTGCGTAAGTCATGCACGTTCCCAAAGTGTGGTATGTCCGGTCATGTCAGGTTAGCGTGCGGCTGCGGTTTTATTGTTCGCATTCAATTTTTACGTGGCGAATTTGGACTAAAGTGATGCAGGTTTTTTAGAAAAGGAGTCTATCAGACGTTGTGACAAGGTTCAAGTCGTTGAGGATCAATTATTTTCTTATACAGTACCGCGAACGAGTCAGCCCCTGTTGATGCATAATATTCACGGCACCGACTTTCTGCTCGAAAAATGCGCAGTGTTTTCAGGTATTTCTTTCCCTGAATGAGCAACGGCACTTCGAGAGCATAATGAATATCTTTTTTGAGCTCTAATCATCTGCTTTTCTGCAATATTTCTTTACGCCACGCTGTCGAATCGGCTACCGCTCTTGCATGAAGCCGCGCGTTGGAGTGTAGCGGTTCGTCTTTATTTCGTGGCACTGACAGTTTTTGTTCACTGCATGCGCACTAACTGCTGTCTAAATTTTTTTCTCAACTCTGAAGGAGTGACCGTATCTTAGTCGCTCGTTTGTTTTTACAGGTGTGCACTTGAATGCAGCTCTTGCATCAAACGACGCTGACGTGCCTGCGCGTCCCCTTTTTACCTTCTTTTCTTTATCGCGACATTTGAGTGATTATTGGTGCCGTGGTACTTTGGCCTGTTATAGAGAGAAATGTTACGTGGGGCTGTTTATCCGAGAAATATTGTCATCGTTGACAACAGCTGCATTCTTTCCCTTCATAGCTGAGGTTGATCATTGGTGTCGAAGTCGTGGCGGTTCGTTTGCATGAGAAGAGCTCTTAGCATGCCTGGGTACCCGCGAAAAGTAAATGTTTTTCCTGTTTAAGCTTGTAAGCCGTAGAAGCTGCTGCTTCTCGTCCACAGAAACATGATGCAAATTGAAGAGTCCACAGCCACAAAACTCCACGTCTGGTAATGCACATGGCTTATTTCTTCCGACAGCAGTTTCCTTTTTCCGTAGTTGGGTATGCACCCAAAAAGACCGCAGGGGTTCCCTGATGTCCAATTCTTCGGCGTCATAGCCATGTAGAAAAACAAAATCCGCAGGTTGGCTTCATAAACGGCAAATTGCTCTAAAACGCCAAACATACCAGCATCAACACACACACTCCAAGCAGTCGCCTGCGTGCCAGAGAGGAGGAATGCGTTGGTTGTCAGACCGGACATCTTCACCCGATGCAAAGGCCGCCAACCACCTACCAACACTTGCGCGGGACGGTGCTGCCACCAACGTTGGCTGCCACTTATACATAGCCCGATCTCGCCACGAATAGAGTTATTGTATTTGTTACCTTTATGTAGCAAAGTTGCACCAAGATACGTCATCTTAAATTCATTTGTTTTGCGGGAAAGCCCCTCACCACCCACGTAGGAGCAGCGCTCAGGCTTCAGAGTACCAGCATTGCTTTATTTCTTCTTTTCGCCTTCCTTTCTCTCAATTTTTTTATGAGAGTACCAGAAAAACTCAGTTGCTCTGGTCACGCCTAGAAGCCTTGATTTTATGTTTACGTTTATGGTATGTATTAGTGATAAAACGTGCGTCAGCTCGTTGAACCAGTGATACATATTTATATTTATAGTAGGCCACACATCAGCTTTGGCTTCTTCTGCGTTGTTTTTAAATGCGAAACGTTTCTTGGCGAACTGCGGTGACATTAGGTGTATCTATCTATCTATCTATCTATCTATCTATCTATCTATCTATCTATCTATCTATCTATCTATCCGTCTATGTTTTTAAGCTCTCCTGGCCATTTCAATAATTATATCAATGACAAAATTGGTATGACATAATATGACTGTAGGACGAGCAAAAGTGACTGGTCATGACATGAGTATTATGGCATGAATCTCATTATCATGGTCTTCCTGCTCTTGCGGTGGTTCGTTGGCATGACATGTTGCAAAACTGATATTGTATGGCATGACTGCGTGGCGAACGTAAGTGACAGACACTAACGTGGAAATTATGACATGTATGTCATGTAAGCCATGACTAAACGTCATGGTCATGGTGCGCTCCCGGTCGTTTCACTAATTTCACATATACCAAGTTTCGTATTACAGAATGGGAATGTATGACGAAGGTATATAACTAGTTCAAACATGATAATCATGTGATGCGCGTCATGTGAGAACATGACTACATGCCAGGCTCATGATAAGCTCGCGGCCATTTCGCTAGCTTCACATATACCAAAGTTCGTATTACGTGACGTGAATGACGACGAAGCTATATGGCTGGTGCAAACAGGATAATCACGACATGCGTGTCATGTAAAACATGACTACATGCTGCGCTCATAACGCATTCACGGCCATTTCGCTAGCTTCACATATATCAAATTTAGTAACACGTGACGCGAATATACGATAAAGGTAAATGACACATGCAAACATGATAGTCATGACATGCGTGCATTGTTAAACATGACTACCTGCTAGCTCATAACGTGCTCGCAGCTTTTTCGCTAGCTCCATATTTCAAATTTGGTATACGTGACGTGAAAAGACGACGAAAGTAAATATGGCACGTCCAAACATAATAATCGTGACATGGAAGTCATGTACGGCATAATTTATGCCCGCCTCCAAACGTTCTGCTGATTTCAAAGTGACATATCAACCTTCCTCATTCGTGCTTCGCATATCATCGATTCCCGATATAAGTGGGATATATGTCAATTTCTCTCATTTACATGTATGAAATTATTTTTTCCTCTTGATCGCTGTCGAGAAAGTTAGGGACGGAATATTTTCATCACGTTGGGCTTATTCGTTAACTGTGCGAGTCAACCAGCTAAAGCGTGGTAGTCTTCAACTGAATCGAGCTGGATAGCGATCGAGAGTGACCGTGCTACGCCCGCGTTACGCGCGGCTCTCGCATTACGCTCGTATTACAATCGCGTCTCACGACAATTGATGTGAATTGTTGTTCAACAACACCGTCGTGTCCAACATTCTGTTCACTTAAGGTTTCAAAGCTGCATTCAATTCATTAACTTGCAGCACCACCTTGCCGATTTAACGAGTTCTAGTTTAAACTCTTCCTTTATCTTTAGCGTTTTAACCGCCAGACCCATTTCGACGTATGCAGCTGACACACGCTGGCCAACTCTGCATGTATAACGTATACACTACTGCATCTGTGTTTATTACAAATGGAGCAAGCTTTGCAGTGCCGTGGACAGATTTAAAAAAAAAAGCGGAGCGCATAGGCGTCAGCAGAGAAGTTGAAAGGGGGCAGTTGCCATTTCTTGAGTTTATTGTTTGACACTTTGCGTGAATGTTTCATCTTCAAAGAGTTTCACGTTGAACTTCCATAGATCGCAGTTGAATCGGTTCTTTTTTATATTGAGTCCACAAGGCCACGGCTACGCTTCTGAAAGGATCGAAAAAAAGTTCCTTTGCTTGGAAATGCAGTGAAAGTAATTTTCATGCTTCATACAAACGCGCGTCTTCTATAGATGCCTCACACTTCAACATGAAATATTGCAAAATAATGCGCGGTACAAGCGTCCATTGCCAACGGGCGTCAAAATATGTAATTATCAAAATGGTTCCGTGGTTCAAATCCGGTAGCCCACTACAAAAGGCACACACGCTTCTGCGCCTGTTCCCTGAAAGCTACATAGTGGGTGCGTAGCAAACCAGAAAAGGTTTAAAGGTTTCGTGCTCTAAGCGATTGAAGTACGCACTAGGAACAGGATGTCGCTATCGCGTTCAACTCCTGAAGGCAGAGCTTCAGATTCCCCTAATTTTTTCTGATGCTGTTCATCGTGAAATCTGGTAGAGTCGAGTCGAGAAAGCTTAGTGGCTTACAGCGCTTTGAGCTACATTGCGTTTATATTGCATGCGCACACAGTCTTGCACCAGTACGTATAAAAACCAAGTAAGAGTTCAGCAGAAAACTTTCATCGATGGACTGGGTACATGACACTGCTAAAACAAATGTCAGGTTATTTAATGGAGCATGTGTTTTTTTAAAGACGATAGTCTTTCTTGGGGACCTTCGACGCAAAAATTTTGGTCTGTCTGTCTGTCTGTCTGTCTGTCTGTCTGTCTGTCTGTCTGTCTGTCTGTCTGTATATTTATCTGTTTGTCCACTCTTAACAGCATCGGGTACTTAGAATGGCCCACCCCAACCACAGAGACCACCATTGTTGCTCAAGATTCAGCGTTCATACTTGTGCGATGGTCGATTAAAAAGGAATTATTGCGCACGTCAAGGCACCACAACAACGCGTATATATTCTGCATGTGCACCTATTACTACAAAAGGCATACATAGGCAACTTTAAGGACCGTAGCGATTATAACGCTGCGCTGACCATGCAACGCTTGCATGAACAGGCGAGTGTTTCCAACGCTTCGCTAAAGCGAGACGGCGGTGGCACCTACCCGTCACCTTGCGGTCTACACCTTTCACCTCTGAGACGGGTGCGCACACCTGTCTCAGAGTCACGCGTTCCGTTTTCAAATAAAACTGTCACATGGCGCTAATGTATCACGTGTGACGAGACTTGATGCGCTCGTTCGCCTCCGCTGCACGCTCGAGGCACTCTAAGGCAGCGCCTTCAGAATATCATTCACTAATTTTCTTGCGCAGAACATCAAATAAATGTTTTGTTCAATCTCTCCACACACAGGACTGTCGTCTTTTGATGACATTTGCAGATCACATGCCGATACGGGGCCATCTTTTTCAAACGAAAAAGGACACTGCCTTCCGTCAGTTAATAACATTGTCACACAAACGCTAGAGACAATGTTAAAAAGATTACATGTTCACTGTAATTATACAACATTAAATGTAAGGCATGCCATCTGAAATTATTTTGAATGTCTGGGCTTTCCGAAACATTCCTCAATCCAAGTACACAGTTGCGCACGGCAACTTTGTTTTAAGTACAGTTTACGTAGGGAAGTGTCCCAGTTTAAGTCATAGTATTAATTCTATGTAGAGGTACCACGACCAGATAGACACAACCAAGGCACCTCGCATAATCAATGAACTGTAGTACCGTTGATATGCCCGGGGAGGGGTTGAGGCTGCCACCCAGGATCCGGCGAAGGACGACTCTTGCGACGCGTCTCACGAACAAGTAGAAGATGCGTTTAATTTACATATTTGCAAGAGAAGTACAGTGCAACGAGATAGAAAGCTGGGCAAGTTAATGTCTATTCATATTAAAAGAAAAGCGGCGCACAAAAAGACGGAGACAAAGAAGAGAACCACACACAGCGCTGCACTCACAACTGAAAGTTTAATCCGGGCAACAAGAATTTAAAAAGTAATAGCCGCGCACGACAAGTGACGTACAACGAGATTAAGTGATACGCTCATCAATAAAAGTGAACTCTTTTTTGTGCAATGTAACCGAGGTCTGGCTTACGCAAGCATCACGTGACTTTTTAATATGATAGGCTTCAGACACCTCACGGGTGAATTGATCGTGGTGCTAAAAACTAATAACAGTGTTAGACAGAAGAGGTGTGCACCCACACGTGGCACAATGCGAAGCCAAATGGGAAGGCGTGCCGTTATGCAAAGAGAGATAGTGCTCCCGCAACCTTTTATTGATACAGCGGCCCGTCTGTCCCACATAATGAAGGCCACAAGATAAAAGAATGCGGTACACCACGCTCACAGCACAAGGCACATACTTATTTCTACGGTTTACGGCACATTTCTTTACATCTGGCTTGTCCTTGTCTAGCTGATTTGACACCAAAGCACATATCTTTCCCGATTTATTGGGTGCCCTAAAAACCACATCAACTCCGTAGCGGGAACCAACATTTTTTAGCCCATGTGCCAGTTTATGCATATAAGGAATTACTGCGAACTTCATTTTTTCCCGATTGATTTTCCTAGCTGCACGTCCTTTTAAACCACCAATTAACTTATCGCAAACAGCCACAATTATGTTAGGGGGGAACCCTGCTTCCTCTAGTCTTGCAACTTGCTTATCGAAACCAGAGCCCAACATATGCCTGCACGATTTTTCTAGAGCGGACTTAAGGCAGGTGAAAGCGATGCCCCTCTTTACCACCTATGAGTAGGCTGATCCAAAATTAAGAATTGGTTTCACTGATCGTGGCTCAAAAGACCAGCAAATATGGGAACTCCATTTTGCATCCATTTTGAAGAAAAATGAATGCGATACTGTCAGGGTTGCCAGGGGTTCAGCTTACCTTGATGATGTACTGGTTTCGGAGAATCGTGGCGATGGGAGTGAACGCCTAAAGAGTGTGTCGCAACGGTTCCGTGAACACGGAGCTAACCTAGGGTCTAGTCAGTGCAGCTTTAGGCAGCCTTCGGTCACATATCTCGGCCATCGGATAGACACGGAAGGTCTTCTTCTCATAGAGAAAAATTTGGAAGCGATCGCTCAGGCCCCTCGCCCACAGAACGTAACGGAGCTGCGCTCCTTTTTAGGAATGCTGACGTTTTATGCCAAATTTCTTCCAAATATGTCCACTCTACTTTTTCCGCTCAAAAAACTTTTGGAGAAGGGCACAGTATGGCAGTGGCGGCGGCAACGAGAAGCTGCTTTTGAGAAAGCAAAAGACAGCCTAATGCAAGCTCAGGTTCTAGTTCATTTTGACCAGTTGAAAGAGTTGCAGTTCGAATGTGATGCGTCTCCTTGCGGTGTGGGCGCGGTGCTTTTTCACACGAGTAATGACATGCCAAAAACCATTGGGTTCCGGTCCTGTACACTGATGGCCGCCGAGAAAAATTACTCTCAGCTGGAAAGAGAGGTCCTGGCTTTAGTGTTTGGCGTCACTAAGTTTCATAATTACCTTCTAGGTCGCCAATTCACTCTCGTGGCGGACCATCAGCCCCTTTTGAGCTTGTTGCAATCCGACCGCCCGACGCCACCCCTGGCTGCAGCACGTATCCAGCGCTGGGCACTGTATACTAAGGTGGCTACCACTACAAGCTGCAATACACGCCGGGAAAACAGTTGCTCAACGCGGACGCCCTGAGCAGGCAGCCACTGCGGTCTACGGAGGCTGAATACGTGGTTGAGCCACCGGAATATGTCCTTGCTCTGGATAATTTTGATGATGGCGTTATCAGAACACAGGAGCTGCAGCAGCTATCGGCAGCAGACCCCACAATAACGGCGGTAAAGAATTGTATATTACATGGCTGGCCATAAAGTGCAAAACAGCTGGAGGGAACGATGCGGCCGTTGTTCGACCGTAAACTAGAACTGTCCGTAGCCCATGGTCTAGTGTATTGGGGGCATCGCGTAGTGATACCGGAAAAAGCGCGGGACCGACTTTTGAAACTGTTGCACGAGACCCACCAAAGCTCGTCAGTAATGAAAGCAGTGGCAAGGTAAAAATTTTGGTGGCCCCGACTAGACCGCGATATTGAAGCGTTTTCAGCCGGCTGCACGAACTGAGACCAAAACATGCCAATGCCGGCAGTGGCACTCCCAGTAAACTGGCCGAAAATAAATGAAAATTGGTCGCGGCTACATGTTGATTTTGCCGGACCCATAGCAGGTAAGACAAGTCTAGTTGTAGTAGATGCCCATACCAAGTGGATAGAAGCCGTGCCAGTAAAGCAGGCCACAACAAGCACAATCGCATGTCTGCGCGCCATGTTCAGTTGATTCGGCTTCCCACGAACCATTGTTTCGGATATTGGGACACAGTTTTCTAGCCAGGATTTTGGTATACGTTCATGGCAGAGCATAACACAATGCATCTGAAAACAACGCCCTTTCATGCTCAGTATAATGGAGGGGCACAACGAGCAAAGCATGCAATAAAGAATGGATTTCGGAAGGTGAGAGAGGGAAACTTGGAGGACAACCTTGTGCGGCTCCTGTTCAACTACAGAAAAACACCCTAGAAGACGGAAAAATCACCGTGAGAATTGCTGCTAGGGTTCCAGTTACGTTCACGATTGGATGCGTGTTTTCCCTCAACTGTTGCAGACTCGCCGCCAGCATCAGATGACTGGATGGTCCCCATGGAAAGCAACTTGTACATGCGGAACTACGGTGTCAGGGAAAAGCGGACACCAGGCCGTGTGCAGTCCACTTCAAGATCCCGAACGGTGACCGTCGAAACTGCTCATTCTGTAGTCAGACACCACGTTGACCAAGTGCCCCGTCGACAAGCATCGCAGTCCCTAACATCACGGGCTCTGCATCCTTATCAGAGTCTAATATGTCCATGCTGCCGGAATGATCGCTGGGACCCTCAACTACAAGCTCCACCGTGCTGCCTCCAGAAGCGCTCACTACCGCAAGCCCCCACGACCATCCGGTGACAAGCATGCCACAGGCCGGTTCTACACAAGCAGCGACACCAAACGCGGAACCAGTGCTTCGGCGTTCTACCAGACAACGTGAGCCAGTACAACGGTTATATTTTCAAGAAGAGAGAAGTGTTGCGAACTGAACTCTCCCACTTTTACGTCCCCCCCTTTCCCCCCTTCGTGTTTCTGTCGATGGCTGAAGCGATAGCCATTCCCGCCCCCTTTTCGACATCTCCCTGCTTTGTAGGTGAAGCTACAAAAGAAGCTAGCACGAGAGAATAAACGTTCATCTCGTTGCCCCTAGTCTGTGGTTGTCTGCGTATGGTTGCCGTGGCTGAGCGGCTAGCTATGTAACATGCGCTTTCCACAGCTCAACTAGCTCACAGATAGTGTAGATAGCCGCTACTGTGACTGCCGACTGCTTTCGCTGGCGCGCGGCTGGCGTGCCCTTGTCTTTGATGATTGATTGATTTGTGGGGTTTAACGTCCCAAAACCACCATTTGATTACGAGAGACGCCGTAGTGGAGGGCTCCGGAAATTTTGACCACCTGGGGTTCTTTAACGTGCACCCAAATCTGAGTACACGGGCCTACAATATTTCCGCCTCCATCGGAAATAGAGCCACCGCAGCCGGGAATCGAACCCGCGACCTGCGGGTCAGCAGCCGAGTACCTTTGCCACTAGACCAGCGTGGCGGGGTATGTGCGCTTGTCTTTGCCGACTTTGAACGGCGACTTTAAGCAACAAAACGCTGTACTCTACGGCTGCTAAAGCTGTATTTTCAAACATGCTGTCTTGCTAGAGCGCCTTTCAACGATCGGGCAACCTGAGTTTTCGAAATATTATTCTATTGTGCTCGTGAACAGTTGTCTCACAATTGCCTGCGAAGTTTCTTGTGCATATTGCAAGTACGTCATTTGGCTAATAAAACAACTGTGCTTCCTCAATCTTTGTTAATCTTGTTTCTTTTCTCTATCACATGCCATTATGGAGGCACAATTAAGGCGCAATAAAATCGCGTAAATAATGTTACGAGTAAGTTATTTGATAATCTATTTACAACTCACAGAACTCGACGAGCAAGATGGCGCCAGTCTAGCATCAAACGAAAACTCACTTTGTCCTCTTTCATGCAGCCGCGTTTAGCGGCTGTTATGTATCATAGCCCCCCGGCGGTAGATGCACCATCACGGTGCTAAATCTGCGCAGATGATGTCGAAAGGGGGTAATAGGGCTTTAGCAGAGCCACGTGAACGGTGTCGCTCGGAGCTAACGATGACTTTGTTGGATTGGTTTGAACAATCTCGTACGTGACGTCTGTCACTTAGCGAACGATACGGAATGGTCCAGTGTAGGGCAACAACAGTTTCTCAGACAGTCCCACATGCCGAGTGGGTGACCAGAGGAGCACGAAAGAACCCGGGGAAAAGTGGACGTCCCTATGGTGACAATTGTAGAGCTGTTGTCGGTGCGCCTGTGAAGCCTGTAGACGGTTACGGGCGACTTGGCGCGCGTGGTCGGTGCGGGCAATGGCTTCCCCGGCATATTCAGTGGCCGCGGTAGCAAAGTGTCCAAGGGTAGACTTGGGTCCCGGCCATATAGGAGGTAGAAGGGCGAATAGCCAGCAGTGTATACGGCAGGAACAGGATGTAGGCCGACATTCAATAGCTGTTGATGAACGACGGCTTTTATCAAAGAGATCGTGGTCGGGGAAGGCGCAGGCATTGGTAATGGCGTGGCTACCGGTTGTGCTGCCTCCACCTCTCGACGAATGATGCGTGTGAGGTTGTCACACCGAGGGGCCTGGTGGAAGGCGTCGTCACACGAAGAAGTAGCCACTGTGTTCGGAAGGCGCATGATGCTTTGGGCTACGTGGCGGGCTTTAGCTTGTTCAAGACGTCGTCACTTTTTAAGAATAGTGTCGATGCTCAAGACGTTGTTAAAAACCAGAAGGCTGAAAGCATCGTCGGCAATGCCTTTCAAGACGTGGTTAACCTTTTCGTCTTCCGACATGCACTGCTTGGCCTTGGAACAAAGGGCCAAGACGTCAAGAATGTAGGAGACGTAGGATTCGGTAGAAGACTGGGCCCATGTGGCAAGAGTCCTCTTCGCAGCGAGCTGACGACCAGATAAATCGCCAAACAGGACGCGTATCTTTTTTTTTTTGAAGAGTTCCCAGCTCGGTATGTCGGTTTCGTGGCTTTCAAATTATGTTCGGGGAGTGCCGTTCAGGTAGAAAAGCACGTTAGTGAGCACGAGCGTGGGATCTCAGCGGTGAGTAGCACTGACGCGCTCGTACCGGTTCAGCCAAGTGTCAAGATCGATCGTACCATCGCCGGAGAAAGTGCCGGGATCCTGGAGGTGCGGGAGTGTGACGTAGGTGGTGGCTCGGACTGATGAGAGCGGCGTAGAGGAATTACCAGCAGTCGAAGCAGTCGAAAGGTCGCTGATGGTGTGACCGCTGCGTATCTTCATCGAGGTATGGGGGTCATCCACCTCCACCAATAATGTCACGACTAACTTATTTAATGATCTATTTACAACGCACAGAATTCGATGAGCAAGATGGCGCCAGTCCAGCATCAAACGAAAACTCACTTTGTCCTCCTCTTTCATGCAGCCGCGTTTAGCGGCTGTTGTGCATCAATATTCAGTCACGTAGCAGATCAGCAATTTAGAAATACAAATTTGAATTTTGCGCCATGTGGGACAAATGTGCGACGTCGCAACCGCTTCCGGTTGTGACGTAATATATATATATATATATATATTTGCTGTTAGTACTTCCCTCCTCACGTAGATGGCAACTGTGGTAACGAGCAGTGGTGCCAATTCAGCGGATTTCCCGCTAAATCTGGCGGATTTTATTTTATTTCGACGGGAAAAAAATCAGTCTAGCGGCTAGCGGATTTTCTGACGGGCCATTTCTGTACATAGCGGATTTCTGTCGGATACCTCACGCAGTGGACCAATTAAAAATCGCCCTGCAAGAAACCATTCCCGTGTTCTCTAAAAATGCGGAAATTGTTTAACTTCAGAGGCTCCTGTTCACTTGCTCCGCCTTTCTCAGACAAACAAATCCGTGAGGTTTCAAAGCGGCGATCGCTTTCTAAGTAATAAACAACGGACGAGCTGCGATGCACCAATCTTAGAATACCAGAATCTTAGAATACCTAATAAGCGAAACGTACAACTGGTTCGCAAGATCCCCTGCCCGGAAAATGGCGTACAAGAAGCTCTACGGTCTGATGAATGACGGCGATGAACCACTGAAGATTGTGCAAGCGTGCAGGACGCGATGGCTATCCCTCGAAATAGCCGTATCGAGGATCGTAGACCAGTGGACCGAATTGAAGGCGCACTTCGAGATTGCAAGGCGCACTGAAAAGTGCTATGCGGCAGAGGTGCTGTATGGTATGTACGAGAACCAGATCAATCTGGGGTACTTGCTTTTTTTGAGACCGATTCTGACAGATGTTCAGAAGGTTAACAAGGCATTCGAGGCGAAAAATGCGGATCAAACAAAGCTGCTGAAAGACCTCATGACTTTGCTTTCAAGCTTGGTTGAAAAAGTCGTAATTCCGACAGAGCAGATTGACGTTTTGACGTGCAGACTTGAGGACCACTTGAATCCCAAGCCATGTCTGGGCTACCTGTTTGAGACGTACGTTGACAACATGAAAGCTCAGAAGACCGACGAGTTCTCTGTCGCAGATGAAGCTGTGATGCGAGAAAGCTGCATAAGGTTTATTACCACGCTAGTAGATCAAATCAGACAGCGACTTCCCGACAACATCACAGTTCTCCAGAAAACATCCCTCTTATCGGTCGAAAACGCTTTGTGCGTCGTGAAGGAGCCATTGATTCCTCTGCTGGAAGCAATGGCAGTGCCCCCTGGAACGATCGAAAAAATTCAAAACCAGTGGGGCAAAATCACCCTCCTGGACTGGAAGCAAATATCGTCCACGCAGTCGTTCTGGTGTGAAGTTCACTCCTATAAGGACGCCTTCGGCGAAAAACCGTTCGCCGAGCTGGCCGGATTTGCCATGTCGATGCTCGTGCTGCCGTATTCAAATGCCGAAGTAGAGAGGACATTTAGTCAGCTCAACATAGTAAAATCCAAGCTGAGGAACAAGCTGAAGCCTGAAACAACAAATGCCATCCTCGTCGTAAGAGCGGGGCTAAAGCGACACCAGAAAAGTTGTTTTGATTACGAACTTCCCGCGGCAGTTGTTAGTGCAATCGGGACATCTGCAACGTATGTGCAACCAAGTCACCTGTCTGGTCCCTCAACAAGTACCAGCGGTCCTGTGGAGATGGTGGCAGACGACAACAGCGGCGACGAAGACCTCGATGTGTTTTTCGTTGACCTGTGAGTTTTTTTTATCAGTGTTAACATTTATAACTTTTAGTCTCATCTGTGATGAGGTTCACCAATGACGACGACCGCAGCACTGAAGCCTCAAGTGTTCTAGTTATACTCCTTGAACGACTATTCGCGGCAATATGTTATTTCAGCTCTCGAAGTTTTGGGGAGCTTTTGAGAATGATAAAGGTATTTATCATACGAAATTGCAGTGTTTTTTGAATAAAATACGCCCTAGCGGGAAACTTAGCGGATATGTTTGAGAATCTAGCGGAATCTGGCGGATTTCTCATTTCTTTTTAGCGGATGTCTGACGTTCAGCGATGGCAACACTGGTAACGAGCCACCTACTACTAGCTCCATGGGCTTCTACGGAACTTATGTTATTGGTTTACATATAGCTTTAACACTCCTGTGGCATTGTGAGCTGCTAGAAAAGTCTTTAAATGCCTCAGAGCTGAAAGCACCTCATGAAGTTCTACCATTTCTAATGTAAGCAGGGCCAGAAGCACAGGCGTCAGGCAGTGCTCCTGGCATTGCTTGCATTGGAAATTTCTTCAACGTGACAATGTGCATTGGAAAAATTCTTCAACGTTACAAGACCACGATAGTTCATCGATACTTCAGTGGTCTTGTCACATTGAAAAATTTTTCATTGTGCACAGTTTTTTTATTAACTGTTAACGGCGAGAAACGTGCTGGTACGTTTGCAAAATGAAGCTAAAGCAAATAGACAACTGCTGTACATTTCGAGATGGTAAATTTACGAAACAGCCATGTTGTAATGCAAAAGCGGCTGAGCTTGCTAGTTTAATACACCACTGTGCTGTTAAAATACCGTATCGTGAACCACGCAAATGTTTTATTCAGCTGATGACTACAGACTGTCACCGCTCAGTGCCGACAGATTTATGTTGCGTGTTCGCGCTGTGCGTTTATACGTACATACAGGTCTTGCAAGCAACACCTACCGATAAGTTAGCAAGCTTAGGTGTTGCGATGGAATTCGACCGAAGTCATGAGTTGTATTCGTGCATAAGCTAGCTGCATGTACTTGGGAGCGAAACGTAGTAACATTGTGCTCAGATTTAGTTGTATGAATGGCATGCAGAGCGTCTTCGTTTTGCACATTTCAAGCGTATGGTGGGATTACACTCAATGCAAACAGAAGTGGCGCTCGGTGTGTGTGCACCCTCTGCTCGCTGTCCTCGTTGCGCCTTACACCTCAAATCAATTTAGTTGCAGGTTAAAAAAAACTTAGGCGGCCGGAATTAATCTGAAGTGTCACACGCCGGTGTGATTTCTAATGATACCATGGTTTTGGGACGTAAACTATTATATTGCCACATGCTCTCCTCAGGTGTGGCGCCCCATTATACTGCCAGTAATTTTCAGCACAAACCGCGCCTGAAGTGTTCGAGAAGCTTCAGGACTGAAGTAAATCGCTTTCTTAAGTTTACACCCACTTCGCGAATATTGCAGTATTGTGGAATCTACGTCACCGCTAACCATAATGCTAGAATATTCGATGGCACGAGTATAAATGCCTACATGCACCTCACCACTTGCCAGTTGATCTACGGCCGATGCTCTGTTCGCCGTTATCAGTGTCAGTGGGCATCGCTGTATCCGACATTGAGTTTACGGACAAGAAGCTTGGCGAAATAAAGTTTTATCTCGTAACTACAGCCTGCTTCCCGGTGACAATATCCGTCTATGTGCCTGAGCAATTCCATCTAGATTATTTCAGACCTGCTCACTGTGTCAGCCACGGGCTCAAACGTCACTTCATTTTGACCAGTGTGTTTCGCTGCACAGACGCGCCCACGCCTGCTCTCGTTGCTCGACAGACATGGATTGCGAAGCCCAGTGAAAGTTTTCGTGGCGTGCTCGGCGTGCTAGTGTTCTTGTTGGTGACTTGAGGAGACCTTTTTCTCTGTCTGTGAACTGCACTGGGGATACGTGATGCGTTTAGTGCACGGGATATTCGCATACTGTATGGTTAGAAATATGAACGGTTGGCGGATGCTGCGTGCCGAATTGTCGCGGCAAAAGAAGCGATGCTGTGAGCGTTCCGTTTCCCAAGTACAACCGAAGAAAGAAATGGGAGCGTGTCGTTCATCAAGCTGACGTCGAAATCCGTTTTCTTCTTAACCAGAAGGTACGTGTGCCCGTACTACATATTTTTAAGTCGTTCGAATGGCCCCATTGCCACCATGTTTCGTTCTTGCCCCAAAATGAAGGTGTCATGTTTGCTTTGGACTTGTTGGTGTAGGCCCTGGCATTAAATGAGTAAACGCGTGTAGCAGAAAATTTTTAGAACAGGCGTTTTTCCTTCAGGGTCAGTAAACATTTTGCAACTGGCGATTAGCGCCACTGGCTTGTATTATCTCTGTTCACTTGGTTGATAAATATGGAAGGAATGTTGTTGCATTACTTTATGTATAGATTTTGTGCATAGCATTTTCTTGCCGGTGTTCATATTATGTTACTGGAGTGTTATTGCGTTCAACACCTTAGTATAATATATTTTCTTGAAATTTAGATGTGTGTAGACACTTATGGTAAAGTGCTTTCCTAAATGGTTCTCAGGTGTGCAATCTATACTTCAAGCTAGAATAATTAAGAACCACAGCCAAAAATATACCAATCCAAGAACCAGTAGTTTGGTATAAGCGACCATGGGGGCTACATGGTTTGTTATAGACAAAGTACCAACAGTTTCCCCATGTCCTAATTTATATGACCGACTACGCACCATGCACCGCACCACTGCGAGAGAAGCCCGAGCAAAAGAGGAAACGCCACTCCTTGTTTTAGTCACAAGAGATTTTTGTAAAAGGAAAGACTTTCTTTTCTCTTGCAATGGTCATCGCCCTGATATTGTGCTGATTACCATACTTTTGGCAGCAGCACACACTCTCCTCGATAACTTCGTGTCTATGAATACAGATGTTGGAAAGAGTACAAATAAAACTGACAAAACTTTGCAAATGAGTTAGGAACAGTTTTTCTCTATGTTTTAGACAATGTGTGAGCACATTCGTGTGTAAATAAAGAATGGAAAAAATTTACACTATTAGTTTTTTAAATTTGTTGGTCCGTCAAAGTTCGCTCTTATAGATCGACCACTCGTTCGAAAGCGTCCATTTTGGCTTTTTCGTGGAAGAAATGGCTCACAAGTGAGTCTCCAAACGTTTTAAAGCAAAATACACAACTTAAACCAATGCTTTTTATGACCCAAAAGGAAGAATAAAGCTGGTAAGCATGCAAAACTTGCCGCAAACGCTTTATCTTTCAACATAGACGATTGTGGCGTTAGACTCGCAGACACCCGTACCAATGCCCGTACGCACGCTCGCTTGGGCTAAACGATTGACACACGGCGGCAGTGAGCAGGGCTGATAATAGGGAGTTTTAGAATAGCGCACCGCGAGCCCTTGCGGTGCGATCGCTGCCGCTGCGCATGTGTCGTAACGCGAGTCAGCGTTCGCGTTCGCGGACCAAACGCAAAAATTCCGAAATTGTGTGCGGTGATGGCGGGCCGCATGTGGCCCGCAAGCGCTGGTTTCAAGGCTACGGTATCGCTGCGATCGTGCGTTGCGGATCGCAGCAGAGCAAACGCTATTCTAAAACTCATATGGCGCCTGCAACGCCCGCAGCGCTTGCAAACGGTATTCTAAAGCTCCCTAATCTTCTAGGCTGCATTGGGGACCTGAACCGCGGGCGATATACAGATGTCGCTATGAAGACGAGTTAAAAAAGGAACCGAGGAGGCAATACAATGTTCGATGGTGTCACGAAATTACACGCAGTTGTCTGGGGCAAGTCATGGCGTAACCAAAAATGGCAGCATATCCACGGAGTGAATGATGGGAGAGTGGGGCGAAGAATTCGTCCGTCCATTCGTTCTTGTGTCCGTCCGTCCATGCATCCGTCAGTGTGACCGTCCATGCGTCCATCAGCCCGTCCGTGCGTGCGTCTGTTCGTGCGTCCGTCCCTGCGTTCGTCCATGCAGCCGCCCCTGCGTCCGTTCCTGCGTCCATCCATGCATCTGTCTAATGTGTCCGTTCGTCCATCTATTCAACACTCCAAGTACCACCATCTAACATCTTTTCATCATATATTCCCCATATAGAAGCACCGCCATCCAGCGGACATTCCAAGGACTAAACGAGAGGTGGCACACGCACACTTTCTTACGGCTTGCGCTTCGGGTCCACTTCCCACCTTTCACCACTTCGAGTTCATGGTATATACTAGTTCACTGTATTCATGGCACTTAGGCCAAACGCTCGCTAAACCTTTCGAAAACCAAGGAGGTTACGCCCAGCGAGTATGATGTAGCAAACTTTTTCAGTCAGATAGTGCTCAATGTACATGCCATTGGCTGCTAATGGAAAGTGAGAGGCGGAGAATTCGGCTTTTACTTTCTTACGGCTTGCGCTTCGTATCTACTTCCCATTTTTAACCACCTCGAGTTCATCCATGGTATATACAAGTTCATTGTATTCATGGCAATGCGGCTCAACGCTCGCTAAACCTTTCTAAAGCTAAGGAGGTTACACCCAGCGAGTATAACGTAGCAACCCTTTCTTGTCAGATAGTGCTCAATGTACATGCCAATGGCTGCTAATGGTGATCGCAGCCTGCGCGTTAACTAAAAGCCGAATGCTCCTGTCTCTCATTCCCCATTAGCAGCCATTGACATGTACATTGTGCACTATTTTTTATTGTTCAACAACGCACAGAAGTCTCTCACCGGCACCACCTTGAAGGTCAAAATGTTATACTTGTTACATTCTACGGGGGACGAACGGGTGCAACTATAAGGAGCTTCGCCCCTAAAGCATGCTCGGTCTTAGCGAGTATTGTATACCATGACGAAGGCCAAGCGAGCTGCTAAAACAACAAAAGCGTCATTCGAATCGGTGAACACGCTGCATGATTCATGGCATGCATATTATCCGAAATAAACATACGCTGCAGGAAACGCGTATAGTTGAAGTGGGCATAAAATACTTTATTATTATGCTTTCAAAGGAGCGGTAAAAAATCCAAGGTAGCATTAACTTACGACGCGACGCTGTTCACATCTCATGAAAACTTTGTCAAATGTGAAACTCTTAGGAAACTCAACACTGCGCATTGCAATGGTGCTAGAGGTGTGACAGGGCCGACGTAAGTTTATTCTGTTCACATTGATCCCCTAAGAAATTTAAAGTCGTGCTACATGTTTGGCTACCAAGCAATCGAAATCTGAATGCGATATACAAACGCCCGCGGAAGCGTGGTGGTAGTTTGCCAACAGCTCCGAGAAGACATGACTGCAAAAAGAAAGGAGGGACTCGACCACCACAGCAAATGCTCGTTTTACCGCCAACATACACATAGAATTCACGCCGTCGCCTCACTTTTATTGTCATATAGAAGGAAGGCTGTTCACCATTGAGACGCACATAGCACTCGCTCAAGAACATCGTGTTTGACTTGGTTGGTCCCACAAAGGTTGTCAATGAATCGTTCTTGATTATGGCGAGATTCACAGCGTGAAAGCGTTTTCGCTATCTTTTTAATCCTTCGGAGCAAGTCGCAGGTCGCTCTGCTCTGCACGAGCAGCGCGACCTTACCATAGCGCGTGGACGGGCTGAGAGAGGGCAGGAAGAAGGCGGGAGTGGGGTCCCGAGCACGAGTCGAGAATACTTCAGGCGAGCGAGCGCCGCGAAGCGAACGTTGGGCGGGGATGGACCGATTATGTTCTCGTTTCCAGCATACCGATAAATGGCTCGCCGGACTGAGGACCGTGGCGGGCTGCTGGCTAATGCCTAGTTCACACTGAAACATCCGCTTTCTACAGCGACCGAAATTCCCCTGCCGCCGAAACGCAGCGTCGTTCGCACTGGACGCGCCCCGCGCCGCCGAATATGCCATCTACTACGGGTGGTGGTAGATAAATGGCTCGCCGGACTGAGGACCGTGGCGGGCTGCTGGCTAATGCCTAGTTCACACTGAAACATCCGCTTTCTACAGCGACCGAAATTCCCCTGCCGCCGAAACGCAGCGTCGTTCGCACTGGACGCGCCCCGCGCCGCCGAATATGCCATCTACTACGGGGCGAACGCGGCATGGATGCGCTGTCACCCGGTTGTTGTCGCGGCTCGCAAACGCCACTACGCTATTCGTTGATGTATACTTGGACGATTCTCGTACGCAAGAAGCAAGAAAAGACAGTATTACTTTGCTGGCAAGTGGCTGTCTTGTAATGCACGAAGAGCAGAAAAACCACCGACGCCAGCGGCGTTGGTGGGTTCGTTTTGCTCTGCAAGACCGCAACAAGCTCGGTCACGCCAGTAGCAAGCTCGGTCACCTCTTTCACGAAATACGGAGGCGAAGTAGGCACAGAGTAGGTTAAACTCCCGTTGGTTTTAACATTCAGTTACGTGCACTGCGGCATAACAAGTGAATAGGGCCTAGCCGCCTTTTTTCAAAATTCCTTGACTAGCGCTCCTATTGGTCCGCGGTGACCGATTCGGTGGCAGACGTCGCAAAAATCGGCCCGAGAGTGATCGGCGCGGAGAGGGCCCTTTCGGCGGATCTCGCCGCCGCCGAACCGAATTCGGAGCACTTTCGGCGACCGGAATGCTCCGTGTGAACGCGGCCTAACTCCGGAAAGCACATCTGGCACGTGAGCGACGGTGTCCGAAACTGAGAAAACCGCGTTATTGTGCGATAACAACCTAGTCACATGCATAAAGATACGCCGCGAAAGACAGGGTGATTAAGGAGGAGGTTTACAGTTCGCCGAGGGTTTTGGGGTGACGATAAATAAACGCCGCTATATTCTTTCATAGGGGGCCTTCCTACACTGAGAAGGAAGGGGGCAGCAATGGATGGAGGGATGGATTGATATGGCTTTACCCTTTAGATCGGGCGGTGGCTAACGCCACCAAGCCGTTATACTTATTGAACCAAAAACTAGATTTATTTATTTTTATTTAAATAGTGAGGTTGAAGACTCTTACCTTGCAGTGAAGAGTTTAATTTTCCCTCGCGCCTTGAATTTAGCCACCAATCAGATAACTTCCTTCTTGTTAATTCTACCCGCCGAAAGTCTATTTTGTCGTCCCTGTACCTAAACCCCAGAGCTTTGAAAAACTCTGTGCCATCATCCTGAACTATAGGGTGAAGCCCTTTACAGAACATTATCAAGTGTTCGGCAGTTTTTTTCTCGCCACACGCACTGCACACCATGTCTAGCCCTTCGTATTGGGTCCGATACGCCTTGGTTCACAATACTCCCGTCCTGGCCTCAAACAGTAGAGAACTACTGCGAGTATTATCATAGATCCTTTGCTTGAGGATTTTCTGCTTAAAAGGTTAATAGATCTCTAGCGCGGACTTTTTAATCATGCCAATTCTTCACATATCGGTCTCAGCTTCCTTCACCTTCTTCTTAACCGATAATTCTTTTTGGTTCGGCCCCCTGCTGTTTTCTAAGTATATCCCAGTCAATTTTCTGGTTCGCTTTATCCATTTTGTATCGACATTCTTCATGTACAAGTACAAGTAGTTGAATACCTTCCTAGCCCAACGCTCTTTCCCCATTTCTCTTAATCGCTTCTCAAATTTTATCTTGCTGCTAGCTTCCCTTCCCCCAAATGATGTCCATTCCATATCACCTTGTATTCCCTGATTTGGTGTATTCCCGCGAGCTCCTAAAGCAGGCCTACCTATTCCACGTTGCTTAGATTCTAATCTTGCTTGAACTTCTGATCTCATGCACAAGCCCGCATTGCCGAACGTCAGACCAGGAACAACGAACACTTTCTATATTTCTCTCACAACATCATACCTATTCTAATTCCACAGTGTCCTGTTTTTCATCACTGCTGCATTCATGTTACCTTTAGTCATCACGTTCATTTCTTGACCCTTAGGTACTCGGTCCCATTGATTGTCCGTGCGTCCAGATATTTGTATTTGTCTGTTATCTCTAGCATGACCTCCTGTATTCTAAGCTCACTACCTTCATTATGACTAAAAATCATGACTGCTGATTTTTTCTTACCGAGTATTAAATCCAACCCATCTTCCTCATTATTGCAGATGCCCATCTATCTCTGCAAATCTTTCCTGTTGTCGGCCTTTAGCACTATACCTTCTGCGTACATCAATGCTGCCCTATTTAAAATCATGAGTTGGTGGTTGCTCGAATCGTTGGTGGATATGGTGGAAAGAATTGTGGATATGGTGGAAATATTAGTGGACATGGTGAAACTGTAGTGAGCATAATAGCTGTTAACGACGAGAGTGGAAAAAATGATGGCAGATGGTGTTGGTGGTGGCGAGCCAATGGTGGTGACGGTGGAAAATACAGGCTGATAACGGCTAGACTAGAAAAATTGTGGCAGATGGTAGTGGTGGTGGCGAGCCAATGGTGGTGATGGTGGAAAATGCCGCATGATGGTGGCGAGGCAAACATGCTTGGTAGAAGGCTTGGATAGTAAGGTGGAGGGTGGGGGCGTGATGGAAGCTTGGTGGATGATGGTGGCATGATGAAAAAGTACATGACTGTATGTGAAAATACTTTTTTGTAGCGTTTCATTCTTGAATGTGCAGAGATATATGTTTACGGACAAAAGAAACAAACGTTGCTCATTATGCTTTCTACAACGTTTATTTGTTTATTCATGTGGGGTCAGCAATGCTTTAATTTTTGTGGAGTGTAAAATATGCGGTCGTGAGTATGTTTACATTTCGCCCACGTACTTACATCAGTTTGACATGTGCGATGTATTTCTTTGTTGTGATGTTTAGGAGGCTAGAGGTGTCACTGTGAACAGTGACAATAAATGTTTTACATCGACGCGCAGTTGTCGAGAAATAAATGAGCTCCAGTTCGCCATGGCTCCTTTCAATGTAAGAGCAGAACACGATGGTCACTTTATGTTGCCACGCTAGAAACGCAACTCTGCCAATTCTTGCACACTTTATTGCTTGAGCCGTACTTTCAAGCGAGCAAAGTGCGTGCAAATAGGCATAACCTTTCACTTTCGACATGCGTCTAGACGAGCCCCAACGAATTTGACTTTCACCCTTCTGTTCTACCACCATGATTTCACCCAAAGGTTTGTCCTACTGACCGAGCCTGTACAAGTGTTATCGGAGCTTCTGGGTTTCAGAATACACAATTTTGACGAGTAAAAGTGACAATACAGCATAGCAGTGGCATCATTTAACTCAAATTAAGCCTTTTTTATTGTTGATGATGCCCGCGCAAGCGACAAACATTAATGCGACGCGCTTGCAGCACTTCCACCAAATGTACACCTCCCCTCACCGACAGCCACCAGTCGCACTCGCCGACACTTCACTGGCTCTTATGCTAGAACACAGACTCATCAATTCGTATGCTTATTGAACCAATATGATAGCATAATACTTCTGGCGCACTGCATTCGTTTTGGCCAAGCCGTTATGTTGTTGCTCCCAAGGACAGAGCAACAGCGGTGCGCTGGCATGACTGCGCTGTGCGTTGCGCGAAAAACATGACAATCACCTGTGTGGGCGCATCTATCGAATGGGCATAAAAGCGTCATAAAGCATGAACAGATATCGCCCTTTGTAAGGGGCGAGAAACGGATATTAAACTTGGCAGTGACCACCGATAAACTCTACCTGCTCGTCAGTCCACTGAGTTGTTTTTTTTTTTCAAAAACACCCCGATGTTCCAGACGACGGCGAAGTGATTCTGGCATAGAACACTGCTGTCAGTATCTGTAATTTTTATGTCTTTCTGTGCCTTTGTGGAAGACACCATTCCAGTGACTGTGGCGACGGACGTGGATTCGCCGGGGCTTCCACCGCAACCATCAACGTCGTCTGCAGCTACCACGAGAAAGCGTATGAACCACCCGAGTGATGCTGACAGCGAGGACACGCTGATTATCTCTACGGCCAGCGGTGAAAGCTCTGATGAAGGCGACTTCGTGCCTGTGACAAGGCGGCAGCGAAAAAGAAGACTAGTGATGCCGTCTCCATCAACAAGTAAGAATGCGAAGAAGACGTGAGAGCCCACGATATACACAATTCTGTTTGTGCTGGTCGATGCGGCTCATAGTCTCAACCGGCTCAATCGTCAAGCCACGTCTAGGTTTCTTGAGGAACTCGCCTAGGGACAGATCGCTTACGTGTGGATCAATGGCCTTAAGAATGTCCTCGCCGTGGATGTCACTCAACGAAGCACATTGGAAGTGTTGAGCAACGTCAAGATGTTGAATAACATGAATGTTCGCTCATAGATACCTGATGGCTGCGGCTCTATTGCAGGTGTCATTTACGTTGTCGACAATTCCGTCAGCGCCCCGCCGCGGTGGTCTAGTGGCTAGGGCACTCGGCTGCTGACCCGCAGGGCGCGGGTTCGAATCCCGGCTGCGGCGGCTGCATTTCCGATGGAGGCGGAAATGTTGTAGGCCCGTGTGCTCAGATTTGGGTGCACGTTAAAGAACCCCAGGTGGTCTAAATTTCCGGAGCCCTCCACTACGGCGTCTCTCATAATCATAGAGTGGTTTTGGGACGTTAAACCCCACATATCAATCAACAATTCCATCAGCGAAAGTGACTTTGCTGCTCTCATCAAACCTGTGTCTGCAGAAGTTGCTTGTACTGCAAGCTCGTCGCCTTAGCAAATCACGCTGCGTGAAGCTCTTGTTCAAGGGAGACAACCTTCCATCGCAAGTCAAGGTCGGCCATTTTCGACACACAGTGCGACCCTTCGTACCGAAGCCCCTTCAATGCCGGAAATGGTATAGATTGGGACATGTCAGTGCTGTTTGTACAAACCTGGCTGTGTGCTCGCTATGCTCAGAATCACATAGCGCAGACGCTTGGCATGCAGAACTTTGAAAACGTCGAAACTGTCATGGCCCTCACGAAGCATCGTCGAAAGGTTGCCGAAGCATGTAAAAAGATATGCAAGTCTTGAGGCAAATAGTCCGGGACGGCTCAACTCACGGGGAGGCCGCTGCCGAAGTACGACGCCGGTGGTCTCGTCACCGGAGGCCCCCGAGGAGGTTCAGTGCCGAAGCAAGGACTGCACCTCACCAAATGATCGCCGGCATGCCACCTCAAGCATTCAGGCACGCCGACAACAAACCATCCTAGGAAGACGAGAGCATCACCAGCTCGCCTTGAAGCATGGTCAGCGCTGCCAACGATAGACTCGCCGTTTGAGCCCCCGCATCGCTCGTCTACAATCATTTCGGAACGAGAATGCGGTGATAGTCGCGATAAAGAAATCGTAGCCATGGTAAAGGCCCTTATGAATACCATTCGTATGCTCCTCACTAGCGTTGACAGTCCGGCTGCTAAGAGTGCACTTCAGTTAGTGGATGCGTTGAAGCCGGTGCTATCAAGTCTGGAAAGTCACCATGGCTCCTCCTCTGCAAGCCTTTCGTAAAGAAGTCAAATGAGCTTCGATCATTCGGTGGAATGCCCGAGGCCTCAAGCCCTGTATTTCTGATATCCGACAATTTGTGCTTAAAAACCAGTTTCCAATTATTGTTATCTGTGAGCGACGGTTACACAATGCACTACGACTATCCAGGTACGAAGCCTTCAAGTCCGCTAACTGCAACAGAGTAAAGTCACTGCATATATCAGATGCGACCTTACCTATATCGAGCACCGTGTAGCACCTCACGATGACAACCAGTATGTCTGCTTCACAGTAAAACGTAGAGACCTCAATTTCACGCTGGTAGGCGCATATATATCACCTTCAAGCCGTTTTGAATCTGAAAGACTACGTGCACTGTTAACAACCACACCTGGACCATGGACCGCCACCAGAGATTTCGACGCTCACCACACACTATGGGGAGGTCAGAAGACCGACCGTCGCGGAAGGCAAGTATTCTCCTTTGCTCTGGAGCAGCAACTGCTTTGTGTAAACGGCGGAAGCCCAACGTTTCTACAGGGAACGACATACAGCAGCTGCCTTGACTTGACATTTGTGTCACGAAGCCTAAATGGAAAGATTAAGTGGTTCGCAGACCATGAAACTCATGAGAGCGACCACATACCAACTTATTTAAAGATCAAGAGCCTGGAAAAATCGCAAAACTATGACACTTCGACTCGCATCCACTGCACAAAGTTCAGGTCACTGATGGAAAAGAGGTGTCAAAAAAATGAAGCGCCTTCTTTCGACACTCTCGAAAATATGATTAGAGGTGCAACTCAAGAAGCGACTTATCATATTGAACATACTTCAAAATATTGTCAACATGAAGCGGAATGGGAATGGCTCAGATCGATTCGTCGTCGTGCAGAACGAAGATAGAGGTGCACTAAGTCCATTCACGACTTGAGGGAGGCAAGGCGCCTACAGAAAAAAATTCAGCGACGAATCAATTCACTTCAGTCCTTTCGGTGGAAATCTCTGTGCGAATCGTTGGATCCACACAAGCCTTTGATGCAGACATGGAGGATTGTTCGTGGCCTACGAACATCGCCACATCAACATCACCCCTTCAAGCGTATGTGTCTCCACCAAGGCCGCACCGAAATGGAAATAGCAGAAGATTTCTGCAAAAAAATTGCCGGTCAGGCGTCTGCGTGCACCACGCGTCACCCATAAAACGCCCCAGTTTCCAGAGATTCAAGAATCGACACCTTTTTCTCTCTAGAGGAACTCGAAGCGGCCTTGACGGCATGCAAACGATCTTCATCGCCTGGTCCGGTTGGGATTACGTACATGGCTCTTTGCAACCTCGATGAAGCAGCTAGACGGGCCCTTCTATCCGTGTACAACGACTCGTTGAGCATCGGAGTAGCCCCTCATTCGTGGAAATCCAGCCGCCTCGTCCCTGTGCTTAAACCAGGTAAAACTCCTCTGGACTTGACCTGTCATTGCCACATCGCGCTTACCAGCAGTTTTGGTAAGGTGATGGAGAGGATGATTTTGACTCACCTAGAGTGGTACCTGGAGAACCACGAGGTATACCCTGATGCTATGTCGGGCTTTCGGCGTGGGCCGTCCGCAATTGATATCGTTATTGACCTTGTCTTGTCTGTTCAGCATCAAAAACGACTGAAACGTTTATCTGCGGCGTTGTTATTGGACGTGAATGGTGCATACAATAACGTATCACATGAAGGCATTCTGGACGTCATGGAAAATGAGAACTGACTGCAGCTCTGGCCTGGTTCACCAATGGATCGACAGCTATTTGAAAGGCAGAACTTTCTTTGTACAGACGAAGACAGGCACAACAACGCATCATTGCATTCGTCGTGGTGTGCTTCAAGGTGGTGTTCTTAGCCCCCACTTTTGAATCTAGTGCTTCTCGGCCTGGTTGACGCACTTCCAGAATCTGTCCATCTATCAATATATGTAGATGACATCTGCATTTGGGCGTCAGGCATAACACGCATTCATTTGCGTGCCCGGCTTCAGAGAGCAGCTTCACTAGCGACAAAGTACCTGGAAGAACGCGGACTAGAGCTGTCATCAGAGAAGTGCTCGCTTATAGCACTCACACATAAGGCTATGAGCCCATATGTTATTAAAATCAACGGACACACGACGAACTATGTGAAGACCCACCGATTCCTCGGAGTCATAGTTGATCGCGACCTCTCCTGGAGCCCTCACATCGCCCACATGAAAACTAAACTCACCATGATCACCCACGTGCTGTTGTTTCTTGCTGGAAAAACGTGGGTGCATCGGTACGAGCAATGCTTCAACTCTACACTGTTCTGTTCCTCGGTTATATGCGATATAGCTTACTCGTGCTTTGCGGGATCCGAAGAACAAACTTGCGCGTCCTCCAGTCGATCAAAGCCCAAGCACTGACAATTTGCCATGGTCTCCCGAGCTTCGCGTCTACAGCAGCGCCAGTCATCATAGGCGTGATTACCCAGTCAACGCATACATCCGCGTAGACGCTTTGAGAATGCACATAAGACATTTCGCTCGGCTTCCATCTCATCTCCTCGCCTCACTTCGAACTCCTAGGCCCCACTCAGTGTTCAGCGCCACAGTAGGTCAGCATTGCGCAGTGCTTCCTTTGCACTTCACGCATGCAGCACGGCCACCGATACCATTATGGTGGCTACACCCACTCTAAGCTCTTCTTACAATTCCTGGCATCCAAAATAAGAAAAACTAGTCGCATCTAGCCCTGAAACAGGCATCATTACTCTTCCTGCAAGAGAAGCACAGCGGACACCTTCACATTTACACGGATGGCTCGGTGTCTTCTGTAAGCTAAGTAGGCGCCTTGCCTACCTCAAGTCGTGAATGGACTTAGTGCACTTATATCTTCGTTCTGCAAGACGACGGATCGATCTGAGCCATTCCAATTCAGCTTCATGTTGACAATATTTTGAAGTATGTTCATTATGATAAGTCGCTTCTTGAGCAGCATCTCTAATCATATCCTCTAGGGTGTCAAGAGAAGGCGCTTCATCTTCTTGACACCTCTTTTCCGTCAGTGACCTGAACTTTGTCCAGTTATTCCTGCGAGGCACACCACAATTAAATTCATGACATCAGATTTGACATCGTTGACAGCTGCAGAACTCGCCACCATACGTGCAGCTCTGGAGTTTATAGTTGAAGAACCTTCGGGAACTTGGTCTATCTTCTCGGACTCGAAGGTAGCTCTTCAATGTCTTATGTTACCCTTTTGTCATTGACCTAATGAACAGTTAATAGCTGAATTAAGGCTTCTTCATCACCAAGTAATCGAGAAACAGCCCAGCATAGTGTATCAGTGGATACCAGGTCATTGCGGTATATATGGCAATGACCGCGCAGATGAGGCCGCTAGATCTGCACACGACGGTACCCAATACACAGCCATCCCGTTCTCAAAAACCAACGCAGCTACAAGACTTCGTTCGCTTGCACGTGACCTCACACTAGTACAGTGAAACTCAACAGACTTTACAAACGCGCACCTGCATAACTTGGATCCTGATCTGCAGATTCGTCTTCCCTCAAAGATATTTCGAGCTGAGGAGACTCTTCTATGCTGCCTATGACTTGGAGTGGCCTTCACGAACGCATACTCTTATCTCATTGGAATGGCCAGCTCTTCTACATGCACTTACTGCAGCTACGAAGAAACCATCGCGCACCTTCCGTGTGAGTGCACCCACTTCAACGCGCAAAGACAAGAACTGACTGCAGCTCTGGATAGACTGGTTGATCGGCCTTTGTCGGTACATTGGATTCTGGGTTATTGGCCGAGCCCATCCTCAGCCCAGAAGGCTTTGAATGTTTGAAAGCTTTGCTGCGCTTTTTGCGGACAACTGGCCTCAGAGACAGTATATAGTGTCTTAAACGCTTTGATGTTGCCTTTCCTCTGTCGTATTTTTGTTGTAATTTTTCTCTCTCTCTCTCTTCGCAACAATTCTTTTTTACATCTTTTATTCCCCTCACCCCTTTTCCCAGCACAGGGTAGCCAGCCTGTCTAAGAACTGGCTAACCTCCCTGTCTTTCCGCTTAAATTTCTTCCTTCTCTTCCTCTTTTTTTCTCTTCCGGTTGTGAATTATAACAAAAACAAAGTGCTGTTGCCATTATCGCAATAGCAATTGTTACAGGCAGCAGTTGTTCGTGTTTATCAAATGATCAATTTTTAGTAGGAGATGCAGATCCCATCCATCTAGAGTAAGCGACAAACAAAACTGAAGTTAAACAGCGAGTTTGTGAGTTGACTACTTCTCTAAGACTGAAGTTGCCATCTGGCAGCGTGGCGTAATGGTTAGTGTGCTCAGCTGCATGGGAATTCGAAAGTGGCAGGTTCCATTCTGCGGTGTCGCACCAATTTTTTACGGTTGCTTTACATCAATTTTATGCAATTATTTTTATTATTTTTTTAGTGGCAGCTCTTCACGGTGGTTTCGACGCTGCTTCGCCCTGCAGCATTGCCGGCTGCAGCGCGCCATCCACCATCCACTCCACCATACGCCACCATACACTAAGTGCCAACAACATTTCCAGCGCCATAATCCATCAAAATGGATGGACGGTTGAATCGAACATTCCTATGGTGCACGTTTCTTCAATAGGGTGGTAGTGCCTGGTTAATGAGTTTTCCTTGTTTGACGAAAAAGAGGTTGAAGCCAAGTCAACTTCCATCTAATTTAGCCTCTAATCTTTGTAGGTGCATCAAGAATAACAAGGGTGACAGATAACACCCCTGCCTAAGCCCCCGTTTTGCTTGTGCGGACTTGGATACCTGTTTTCCCACATTATAACTACCTTGTTACTTTTATAGATATCCTTTAAAAGATCAGTGACTCCATCCTAAACGCTTAGTGTGTCCAGTATTCCCCACAAGTCCTCTTGAACCACGCTATCGTACGCTCCCTTGATATCCAAAAATGCTAGCCACAGGGGCCTGTGTTCCTTTTCTGCTATTTCGATGCACTGCGTAAGTGAGAACAGATTGTCTTCTAACCTCCTGTGTTTCCGAAACCCATTCTGTAGTTCCCCAGCACCCCCTCATCTTCTGTCCACGCTTGCAGTCTTTCTTTTATAACCTTCATCGCCAGCCTGTAGACCACTGATGCCACTGTTATAGGACGGTAGTTATTTATGTCAGCTTTGTCCCCCTTTCCTTTATAGATCTTGCTCATGCATCCTGCTAACTTTCCATCCATCGGGTACTCTACCATCAATTATTAATTTGCTCACTGCCTCTCAAAGTCTGCTTAGACTTCGGACCCAATGTCTTAATTACCATAGTTGGAATGCCATCTAGTCCTGTTGATGTACTACTACGAACCCTCTTCTAAGCCCTTTCCATCTCTTGTTTTGAAAATGGAGCCATTACGCCACTTGATTCATCCTCGTCTAATGTGGTGCATTAAGCACTACTTTGTTGAAATTTTTCTGTCACCTGTGTTCTTATATATTCAATAGCTTTATCTCCTTCTAGCCTAGCACCTTGAGCTGTAGTTATAAACCTCTGCTCTAGGCTCGTCTCATTTTTTAGGGAGTTTAGATGTTTCAACAATTTTGCAGCTGCCTTTCTAGCATTTTTATGTACTACTGCCAGCCACTGAGCCCCCTTTCTTCTAATTTTTTTCATTTATCAGAAGGGATGCATTCCTTCTACAGCTTAGAAATATTTCTCATTTTCTTTCAACATCATCTGTTGGTTCACCTCACTGCTTAGCATGTCTGTGTTCCCTAAAGGCTTCCTGACGTTTTGCTATGGCCCTCTTAACATCCTCATCCCACCAACTCTTAGGTTTTTGTCTTCTTTTCTGGGGTGACTTGTCACGTGCCTTAGCAAGCTCTAGCTCAAATAAGATTCGTGTATGTCCACACTGTATAATTATCCTCAGTGACTACTTTTTGAGTTTGTTCAGTAGCTATTTCTATTTGCCTTTCTGAATAAAAATTTTCGTGTAATTGCACATCTTGTCTCCTTCCCACTTTCACTGCTCTTTCAAAACTTAGCTTGATACGTTTGTGATCACTACCCAGACTTCTGGAGCCACATTTATCTATATGCATTCCCCCGAGCCTATCATACATCCTATGTGACATCAGGGAGTAGTCTATCGTCGACTGCAGCCTTCTTACCTCCCATGTTATTTGCCTTTCACACTTCTCAGTACTGTTGCAAATGATCAAATCATGCCTTTCACACATATCCATGATCGTATTCCTGTTGGTTCGGTATACCCGTCTTTATCTTATATGTGCGCATTCATATGTCCTAGTGTAAATATCTCGCACTCTCTTCCTAATTCCTCAATCTCTCTTTATATACACTCTACCATTGCCTGGTTTTCCTCTCTGGCCTTTGCTCCCGTCCACAAGTACACCAAACCAAGGATTGTCATTTGCCCTGCCACTTTTCATTTTAGCCATAAATGTTCCTTGCACTCCTGCTTGACCCTTTGCCAGTCTGTTTTTTGGTGAATGAATGCCCCAATACCACCCTAATTCTGCTGCCTTCTCTTCTATTACAATATTCCCGCGCGTAGTCCGAATCGTTAGGAGGTTGTTTAATGTTCATAAGATGTGTTTCTGCAAAACCGTATACCATCGGCCTCTCCTCCCTTAGCTGTTCTTCTATCTCTTTGAACTTCAGCCTGTTCGTGCCACCCTGCATGTTATTATACCCTATCTTTGAATCGACTTGGTCCTCATGCCCACGTCTACTTCTGTCCTGGACTGTATCTATCTTAGATACTGGTGCCACTTTGGAATCTATCTGTTCATACCACCTGTCAAAAGTCCCCCTGGTTGTTTTCCTCGTTACTAGCTATCCTGCGCTCCAAAGGGCTCACGTGTCCCCCAAAAAATTTAATGCGCATCCTGCAAGTCGCCGACCCACCTCATGACCTAGCCGCCCATTGAAGTGAATTCTGTCTCGTTGAAAACCACCCCACTTATGAACCTCTCTGTTTATTGCCATTACCTCAAAGCCTTTCTCTCGAGTCATCTGCCATATTTCTTGGTTTCCGTTGGCAACCACTCTTTGCAGATTGCCGTCACGCACTGGTACCTCCGGTATCGTGCATATCACTACCTGTACCGGAGAAGTGGCGCGCATGTCATCAACTCTTTTCCCCAGTGTAGTAGCTAGTCCTACCGTGTCTTCACTTAATACATCGTTTAAACCGCCTGAAACTATCACGAGGTTTCGTCTATCAGCTGTAACTTTGAGTTTTGCGCTCGCTTGCCTCATGACTGCTTCCAGCTTTTGTCCTGAAAACGTCCCTACTGCAACTTTCTTGTCACCTCTTACCCTCTCTTTGATCGCTTCTGCGCATCAATTTAAGTTCGAGTTCCCGGCGATTATCACATGCTGTGACTTTTCATATGGAGCGTCCTGCACCTGGGGGTGACTTGCACTTGTGACGCCGGCTGCTTTGTCCCCTCCCAGCCCCACCACTACTTCGCTGAAGCTGGGTATTGCGACCATTGAACTGGCTAAACCTGTTTTTTTTTCAAACTTGCTTGCTGTTTCTTCTACGCCGTTCTGGTTGCCGGTGCCCTACCGCTCTCTCCGTCAGTCGCTCCTGTGTTCACCTTCACTGGTGCTTCCTCGGCGGACTTCAGCCTTTTTCCCATAGCCCTAGTTTTATCTTGCTCTGTCGACAACGCAGTCTCCAGCTCGGTGATTCTCATCAGCAGTTCACTCTGGGCAACCATCATTTTCTTCATTTTGTCTTGGCCTCACATTGCCTGCACTTGGTGATAGCCTCCTCTCCATTTGTTGCTGCACTTTGGTCCATTTTCGAACCCACTACACATCGTGAACTCTTTACAGCCTTTTCAATCATGTCTTTCTGACACCAATTGTTCTTATGAATTGTCCCACTCGATTATTACAAAACACGATCCCTGCCCTACGGAAAAAGGAAAGTCTAAGCTTTACTACAAAAATTTGTGTGTTAA
Organism: Rhipicephalus annulatus; assembly: GCA_013436015.1. NCBI lineage: Eukaryota > Metazoa > Arthropoda > Arachnida > Ixodida > Ixodidae > Rhipicephalus > Rhipicephalus annulatus. The sequence goes on along the minus strand of WOVY01015457.1, from coordinate 147,528 downwards.
ATGTACGTGCACCTCCCCCACGGGGGGGCAAGAGATAAAACACAAAGAAACAAACACACACACAAACTAGTAAATACCAGGTGACTGACACCCGAAAAGCCGTACAATGTAAGAAGTGCTACAAAGATTTGAAGTGCTGCCCTAATTATTTTAAAGGCAAGCTCAAAACAAGCAAAACCACTTACCTGCGCACTCGATCGGGAGCGCTCAAAAACACATTTATCCGCCGTGCCAATCTGAACTGAACTCCAGGGCAAAGTTTGTAGCGCTATCTCTTTTGCTCCTAGCGAAGCAGAACATTGTCGAGCACAGGATAGTCCCGGCGTTCGCTCACCCAAAGTATTGTTGAGGAAGGAGAGGCGAGACAGCGGCGATGAGCCCACGCCGAGGTCACAGCTTTTATTTGGAATGCAGGCGTAGGTGGAGTCACCGCTGCGGCGTCGAGGAGGCCAGGAGCTCAGCCGTTCTCGCGCAGCTAGAGCTTGCATCAGCTGCGCGAGAGGAGCGGCGCGGTGATCAAGAAATGATGATGGTGATGATGGCACTGCAGGTGTTCCCCCCCTTGCGCTTTGCACGATTAGAAGGTGTATGAAAAAAATAGAGCGACTAATAATATATACACGAACGGCAATCCTAAAGGTCTCCGTTGGGAAGTCCAGATTGTCAACGTTGAGTGGCCGTTGGTAAGGACGGCCAAGCAACCACGTTAGCATCGGTAAGGATTGGGTTTCCGGTGAACTACTCTGGGATAATCGCAGCGGGCGGGGGTCACGACAAAGGCACACAGTTGGTTGTAGCGAGGGCAACCAACTAGGTGCAAATGGGCACCGAGCCGTGAAGTTACATAGTGCAGCACAAGAAAACTTGCACCGAGACAGGCTCTGGCGATGGTGGCGGTTCTCGTGCGCAGCTGTGCACCTGGGGCACGAGACGAGCGTGTCGTTGCCATGGTGCCGGTAACTCCTCTGAAGGCGGCATATTAGATGCTGCTGTTGATGTTTTGTCTGCTGTGTACAGTGCAGACGAGCCGCGAAAATTCTGCGTGAGATATTTGTGAAGCAACCAGTAGTGTTGTGATGACGAGCCATGTTGAAGGGACTGGAAGGCATGTCCGCTGTGTCAGAATTAGCAGACCGATGAGAACGCACGTGCGAGGCGGACTGTCTGCCTGAGTGTTCGGGAAGGCGTTCGCGGCCTGCTCTACCTGCTGCGGGCCAGGCAGATCGTCCTCGAGATTTTCCGTCGTCTTTCGCAGCGTCGCGCACAGTCGGCCATAGATGGTTATTGGCACAAACTTCTGCTGTGATAGACTTCGAGGACGATAGTTGTTTCTGCCAGCAAGATGGGCCAAATAGAAAAGTCGGTGAAATATTGGGTTGCTTAGACAACGTCGACGGCGATGCCTCTACAAACGAGAAGTAAATAGCGGGCGTGAAGATGTCTGTGGTCGTGGCAGGCTACAGGGCGATGAGCGATGTAGTGGTCTTGGAGTCCAATATGCCACATGGGTTGCGGGCCGCGGAAGTCGAGCAGGACGGCAAAACTTGTGCGATCGGAGGCCCATTAGCAGGCGTGACGGTGTTCCGGGTTGGTGCAGACTCTAGTATGTGCGGCAGTGTAGTTGTCATCAAGTCTACCCGCAGGTCACGGGTTCGATTCCCGGCTGCGGCGGCTGCATTTCCGATAGAGGCGGAAATGTTGTAGGCCCGTGTACTCAGATTTGGGTGCACGTTAAAGAACCCCAGGTGGTCAAAATTTCCGGAGCCCTCCACTACGTCGTCTCTCATAATCAAATGGTGGTTGTGGGACGTTAAACCCCACAAATCAATCAATTAATGTCATCGAGTCTAACATGTCCGAGAAGTCATGGTTTGTGGAAGTTGGAGGCGTGCGGGTGGAGACGTGCTTTAAGGACCATCAGCTGAGGACTTCGAAAAAACAAACCTCGTGGCGGACTGGTTGTCGGCAGCAGGAACGTCTTGAAGAACCTCGTCGGGTCTTTAACCGGGCGTTGCCAGAATCGCTGTGCTAGTGGCCGGATGAGAGACGCTCCTCCTGGCTGACTGGTCCAATGCTGCACGAATGTCCTGAACCTCTCCGGGTGGGCCATCGGGCGCAGGAATCACGACGCTAGTGGCTGGACGAGAGGTTGAAGGAGACGTAGCCGGACAGTCGGAGGCTTGGTCACGGCAGGGATGATGGCCGGTCGATACCACTTCCTGTGACTCACGGGAAACCGGGAAGTCACGGGTGAACGGAAGCGGGCGGTAAATGAGGCCGTAGGAGTCCAGCACCACAGAGCAGAGGTCATTGTAAGGCTGCAGGCTGGAGCTTGAAGTGGCAGATAGATGACGCAGTTCTGCCGAAAGGGCATCGAGAAAAATGACGTTAATCAGCGGCTGCTCAGTGACGCCATTCACCGCAAGAACGGCGTCGAGTTGTATGAACCATCTCTTGGGGTAGGCCCATTGGAACGGCGGCACTGGCGGGCAGAGTCGCGGGAGCATGGGAAGCGATGGTTCATCGAAGGGTGCGTCCTTCAAATCACTAGGTCCTTCAGATCCGGAACGGTGGAAGAGGTGGGTCAAAGTGCGGCTGCAAGGCGTGAGCTGGCTGAAACATGGCCGCGAAGCTCAGAGGCAGTGGTGCAGCGCCGGTCGCTTGTCCGTTGGTCCGGGGTTGCCATATGTAGAGAAAGTAGAGGCGAGACGGCGGCGATGATCCCGTGCTGAGGTCACAGCTTTTATTTGGGACGCAGGCGTAGGCGGAGTCGCCGCTGCAGCGCCCAGTCAGGCCAGGAGCTCAGCAGTTCTGTCCTCGAGCAGCTCGAGCTAGAATCAGCTGCGCGAGAGGCACGGCGCAGTGATCAAGAATTGATGGCGCTATACCCGGCGACAACTTTCTGTGGCAGCGCAGCCAAAGCTACGTGGGTAGAGCTTATTCTGCACATAAGTTACTACGCCGAGTAGTCCGTTTTCGTGGAATTTCGGTTTCGCAAGCGAATCAACATGAACGTTTTGGCATGAGTACCATACAATAAATGTTATATTTATTTGGAAAGAAATCAATAAAAGGTTAACTTTTAAGGAAAGAGGACATGAACCTTCATGGAAGTGTTCAGATTTATTTCAGAAAAAAGGCACGACCAAGCAGGAACAGGGTGATTGGAAAAACAATGCAAATGTTTGAAATAATTTCTTAAATTTCAATGCATACTTGGTCCGCATCGTTATTTTTCTTGTTTTAGAGACGCAACATAATTCTGGAGATGCTTACATTATCTTTTGGGGGGGAACGGACGTGAGGGTAACAATGGGAAGCAGAAGTCTTGGTTCTGATTGGTCATGTGCGGGCGTTTGACGCTCGTAAATCCTAGTGGGTGAAACGCAATCGTTCCTCGGCCAAAAACGCTGTTTTTGCACTGTCTACAGGTGAACGCGTACATGAAATTGTTTATTGCCCCGGCGAAAGTTTGCACTAGTAATTGTACTCCCCAAATCAATGTCATTGCAAAGCGCAAGCAACCCTCCCTCCTTAGATGCCGATGGGTCGGGTGTTACAGTACGCGATCTTCAGCGTTAACGTATATATAAAAAAATATTCGGCAAATGCAGTACCGACCACGTATGCAGCGCAATTTAGGAAAAGAATATTTGCTTCTACGTGCAGTTGCCAATCGCACTCTTCTTTCCAAGCAGCTGGTGTCGCTGAAGACTGGCAGGTTGCCGGTGTCACGATCAAGGCAGCTGTAGAGATGAGAGTCCCTCTTGCGCTGATGGTATCACTCGCACCCAGCTTCTCGGTGATAGAAAGTGCGGGAAAAAAATATTTGACGACGTACCACTGTCTTCATTTCTTGCTGCTCGATGAAAACACATCACCTAATAAACTAGCGCACATGCTCGCTGACAAGTATCGATGTGAACTTCCTGCAGCCGAGCGACGTCATCATTGTTTACCGGGGTAGGAAAAAGCTGTAATGGCACTAAGAAACCAGAAAACTAGAAACACCAAAGAACAAAAAACCTGCATACGTCAAGCTTCCTAATATAATGCGAAAAATCTTGAACCTAATATTTACTTCTTTTCTTTATAGGTTTCCCATTATGCTACGCAGTACACAAAAGTTCGCGTTCGTAGACTACATGCAGAATCGTAGTAAAAATAGTGTCCTTTGGCTTCGTAGCCTTGGCTGTGCTGCCACAGAAAGTTGTCGCCGGATATACAGTATTCTTGCACCGTGGTCCCGAGCGACCGGCTTTTGCTAGAATGGCAGCAAACCACGCGCAACGCGGCGCCCTCTGGCCGAGGTTGGGAGGCCATTGGCGATGCGGCGCCCTCTCAAATGAACTCGGGGGGAATTGCGTTTTCCGGAGTTTTCGAAGGATCCGTTCTTCACGAAGGCTTAGCAATTAACCTGTTTGACGAACTCAGCACGACGATTATGCACCCGCAGCCGCTAACGCGAAGGAAGAATGAATGCGATGTTTGTTAGAAACAAATAAGGACTATTTTCTGCAGCCCTTGTGGGAGCACCTTTCGGCGCCTTGATGGGACGAGAGAAGGGAACGAAAAATATTTCAGATTAGAGAACAGAGGAGAATGTTAGGCAAACATGCGGATGTCATGGCAGGAGGCGTTCGACGCATTCGATCACCAGTGGCAGGGCCGTCCAGGGTGGTCGGTTCTGGGTGGGCGAAGGGAGCCGCATGATCTCTGGATTGGTCCGAAAACCTGGAAGAGAACCCCGTTGGTTCCAGGTAGCCAGAGATGCCATTGAGGTCTGGTCTAAAGCAGCTTGCCGAAAACAGCAAACAGCGGTTCGCTTGTGTTCTGCGGGGCGATGAGGTCCCGCACTTGGCATTCTGTCTCTAGCATTGAGGCTGCTGCCGCGGCCGCGAGAGCCTTTGCGCCATCAAAGGTGTGGTAATCGTAGAATCGTAGAATGTTCTTGTCACCGTGAAAGTTTCCGAGTTTACACAGTACGCATCACGAAAAACAGTCTCGAAAAACCGCTAAAAGGAAGCGCCACGAGGTAAAAACGGCTCAAGCGTACGCGATGTTTCCACACGTGCTCGCCTCTACGCGGCAGTGACAAAGTTATCACCAGGCAAAGACTTCGGCATTTGGATTTCCCTAAAATTTGTTTCTTTGTGCTTACTCTAACCTCAGTGGGACAACTACTTGAGAGTTATCATAGCCCACCGTTTCGAGATCTGCCGCCCAAACTTTCTCTTATCGTTTCATGAGGTTACATCACCCTGCTGAGCCACTTTATTGTACTTGACGCCAATCGTCTCTTTTTACTTCACGTTACGCTTTCAACTAAGCCTTTTTTTTCTTTCTGAATGGCTCAGAATGCTGGCAGCTTCGACACACTGACAAGTGCACTGCGTTTGACAGGCATTGCCGAAAGTGCAGGCGACTGATCTAGCTTATTTTCATGGTCATTGTTAGGCGTCAGCACTGAAGGAGGTAAGACTTCGGTGTATGAATTTTTTAAAGTCTGCGTATTCGTGCGGCGCTTCGCCTTTCATCTAGAGATTAGCAGTGGTCCTGAACTTCAACTTTCTCTTATTGTACTTTGTCATAATCTACGCCCTGATATTGAGTATGGCGCCCCGATAGCCAAGGTGTTTAGCCACTATCGCTTGCTCGGTGTTATTTCATTTGACCTTTGGTTTTCGTCGGTGAATCTTCCTGTCGGAACTACTCGCCATGCTGAGAACACTGGCATTCTGACTCGCAAATACGTTACCTTCAATCTGCGGAGTCAAATCTCCAAATTGGTTTGATAGCTTTTGCCGGGCTCGTTGCAAGCTGTTCCTACCTGGGACAGAACGGATGTCCCGATGTCTGTGAAGCCAACCAACTCGCCTGAAGATGTCTCGTCCGTTCGTAAGGGTCTCTCACGGTCTGGAATAGCCCTTGGTTCTACATTTTTCTTGTCTGTCTCATGGTCACTTTGATGCGCCTCAATCTCTTGCGCTTTTCGACGATCCTCGGCCTCTAAGGCATCCCGGTGGGTCTCGGCCTCTGGCTCTTCAAGACCGAAGACCACAAAAACCACAGCGGTTTCGCGCTGTGGTCCATGCGCAGTACACACGTACTATTGTTAAATCATGACTTTCACGAACATCAGCTATTACACTCGATGTTGCCATAACTGAGCTATAAAACAACACGTATCCTGCCAACAATCTAATCACCGAGGGTTGACGACATTTATTGCCACTATCAAGTACAGTGCGCTTCACTTGTACTTTGAGGTATTTGATATCCTGGATCTAAGTTTGCCCAACAAAGAGTCTCGTCTCTACCACAGTTACTGTCACTCTCTTCTAATGAGTCACCACCCCGTAAAAATACAACAGGTCTGAGGTGCTTGCGGGGTGCGCATGTTTTCTCACTGAAGAAAAAAATGATTGCTTGTTAGTCAGTACATAACGAACGCTTTACGTCAGCAGATAAGAAGAATATGAAAAGCAGTCACAGTTCTATTTGCTCTTCGTAGACATATATATATATATACTGCACAGAAAAGGAATGTCGCTACCAGCTTCCACAGGTGATTTGGCATTGAAGAGGTCATTTATGAACAAGGCAAAACTGCACACCAGCATTCACACCATCCTGCAAAAGCATATTATTAAAACTCGTATGGTTAGATGGTAACGCGCTAACTGGTTGGCAAGCTCTGCATCGACTAATATCATTTACAAAAGGTCACAGTTTCGCGGCAAGGGTGAAGCAATAAATGTGACAGCAACAACATTGAATGTAATGCTGAGAACGGCAAGCAGATCAAAACGTGGAGCACGATGCTCACGTGCAAATGACACACGAGAACAACACACACAGGATGAGAGCCAACTAACATTGTTTACAGCTCGACAATTAACTTTCTGTTTGAACAAAAACGATGCACGAAACGTAATCACAGTTAGAGATATGAGTGTGAACTACGAATTGTCCTAATTGTTATTTTGCTGTGTTTGTAATGCGCGCTTTTTCGCAAACTTGATCTGTCTAGCGAGCAAAGTGATTCTTGTACGCCCGACAACTGAACACAACCATCCCAATCAAAGCCGAACGCACGCAATTCAACCCCACCCTAGGAGAAGTCGCATATACGACCTCTTCCCTCTGCGAGCAAAGCACGCATGTCATTTGAGCGTGCATCGGGGCATCGCCATGAGCTGGGGGCCTACATTTACTACGTGCTCATCGTGCTTGTGAGGTCGTAAACACGCTATTAAAGACGATAGTCTTTCTTGGAGATTCAGCGTTCCTACTCGTGCGATTGTCAATTTAAAAGCAACTATTGCGCATTATTTGAGGCACCATAACAACATGTCTATATTTTGTATGTGTTTCTTTTACTAGAAAAGGCATCTATAAGTAATTCTAAGAACCGTAGCGCTTATCATGCTGCGCTGATCATGCAACGCTTGCCCGAAAAGGCAAGTGCTTCCAACGCTTTGCTAAAACAACACGGTGGTGCCACCTACCCGTTGGCTTGCGTTCTACACCTTATCACCTCCGAGACTGGTGCGCACGCCGCGCGCTTCGTTTCCTGAGATAACTGACAGATAGCGCTCATGTCTCACGTGTATTGGGACTTGATGCACTCATTCACCTCCACAGCACGCTCGAGGCACTCTAACCCAGCGCCTCCAGAATACCATTCACCAATCTGCTTGCAAAGAACATCAAATAGACGTTTTGTTCACTCTTCAGACACAAGACTAACGTCTTTCGACGACTTTTGCAGTCTAAAATGTAGATACGGGGCCAATTTTTTTCTCATAGTTAACGCCGCACCCTCACGAAAAAAAGGTCGAACGTTCAGTTTCGCGCATTGGAGCATTATTCTGTATTATTTTTCTTTGTTGTGTTTTCATCTAAAAAGATACGTATATATATATGGTGAATGACGGCGACGCCGGCGTCGACACCAGCGCCAAAATCCAGCCTAGAGTGTTCATATAATTGCTATAGCATTAAAATGACAAGCAAGAATCACTCTCAACGATGTTCTACAGAGCTGCCTTTATTAGAAGCTTAAACAAACTTTAGCAAGCTTTTGAGACGTTAAGTAATTTACTTAGATCAAGATGAACAAAACTTGTTTTATGGGTATAAATATTTCAATAATTTGAAAATAGACACCTTTAGGAGGTTTTCAAGCAAACGTCTTTGTGCATAGGCGTTCACTGCTACGTTACGGGGTTTATATCAACAAATTTGTGAATATTTCAAAGCATAATAAGATACAATGGGCAGGTATCGTATTGGGTACAGTTTTGTGATAGTATCTTGTATCTGTAACTCCAACATTTTTTTGTCTGAGTTTGTTCTATCATATCGCGATATAATTATAATTACAAGCTATATTTGCCCAGCTCTGTATGGTTATACTCACCGATAATATACCCAGAGCTTGGCTCACTCGTCATGATTCGTTTCGTTGAAATGCGTGTATTTTGTTTTAAACTGCACGACACGCGATGTCCGCGTGGTCCCCGAGCTAACCATTCTGTTTGGGGAGGGGCGGAGGGGGGTGCTTCATTTCATGCGGACGCGGGAATCGCAGAAGCGGCAGGAGTGTGTGGCTGCCTGTTTGCTAGAGAAGCCTAGTGTTCCCCGCATTGATTATCCTTACATCATAGTACATATTCTGGTTATATTCGTGCATTTCCTTTCGTGAAGTAAGGCTAAACCTTGCTGATGTGTTTCTTTATTGGCAGTTATAGCCCGGGAAGTGGTGGTTGGGATTCACTGGTAATCTGTTGGTTGCACTATCTTCAGTGAACTCGCGGCAGTTTTCGCCTGGCTGGCTGACTGAGCCCATGTATGCTTTAGGACCAACAGAATATCCTAGAAGACCTCGAAATATTTGGGGTTGCGGGTACCTAGACGACCTTGATCGCGGAACTGCTCCACCTGGCCTGCTGGCGTTCTCATGCACTCGCTTGGTGCTTCAGCTTTTGAGGTTTTACTGTCGTAGGAAGCATCACTGTAGTGGGCTGCCGATGAAATACCACAATAGCTTCTACAGTGGGATGGACGTATGGGCATGCCGCCTGCGGCACACCATGGAAAGAAGAAGCCCAAGATGACAAAGGTGGCACGAGACTGGACGCGGGTGCTATTGATATTGGCGGTGGGGATTGAAGACTGAAAGACGTCGTTATGTCTGGCTAGCGTGGTTGACTGTATGGGTTCTGGTGAGGACAGTGATGACGGGGTCACCTGCCGTTATTTAAAAGGTCTAAATCATTCGCACTCAAACGATGGAGAATGCGAAATGAAGCAAAAACGCAATGCAGGCTAGTTAATAAATGTGTCATTTCTTTGACTATTCTACACGACTGAATGTCAAAGTGAGATGTAAATAACTGAAACAAAGAATTGAAGAAAATAAGAAAATTAGAAGTGAATGTACTGACGAATGTGGAACAGCACCCCTGCTCCGAGCCATTTGCAGAAGAGGGCCGTCCAAAATAAGCACAAGAGGGCCTTCACAGCCTTGTGGGCGAAGCCATCATTAGGACGGTCTTCCCACACGTCCCCTTCGGGGAGTGCCACCAATCGTCCAGTTTTTGCAATGTGTAAACCGGTGTCTGTCTACTTGAGGCAAGTCGAGGGAAAAAGCACAAGGAGTATATGTTTTCTTCAGTGCCACTGACCTCGCGTCTGGTACTGTGGGCCACTTCTATTATAGTGGTATGTCCTTTCGTGAAGGCAACACCTCACAAAAGCCGGCATAGAAGCGATCGCTTAACGTCGATAAGTCCAGATCAATGCAGGACTGGCTGTGAAATGTTCATTTGATGGAATCACGTATGTCTTAAGTTTCTTACAAGATAGCAGTTATGTCGGGACCCATGCGTCTCGAATGATTATCTGGGCTTCAGCTCATATTGGCCTTGAAGGCTACGAAATGGCAAAAGCCGCTTCCCGCGTGTTCAATCTCCAAGAAATACCAGCAGAGACTTCCGAAATGAATCCGAAATTCAATCCCGCCTTGACTTTGCACGCAATTTATCCTAAACCTTCAAAGCGCCTTAGTAAGGCAGAGTAACGCACACTCCTCACCCGATGCGCCAAAACACTGGTCTATCCAAAAGTTTTAGCAGAATTGAATCCTGCATGTACGGGGATATGCCCGCAATGTGCGGAAAAATGTTCTGACATCTTTCACATAAAGTGGGCATGCTAGTGATCTCCGAAACTCACACAAGAACAGAAACCCAGCCATGCGGATTGGGAGACATCCGTGCTCGGCTATTCCACCCTGGCAAGCCAGAAGGCCCTGGTTGACCAAGCGCGAGTCGTGGCGGGTGCCAAAGGGCTCCTGGGGTGTGGCTTCTTACGGACCACCTCACACATCCTCTCTTAATACAGCTGTAATAAAGTTATCTCTCTCCTGTCTTTCTTTTTAGCTTTGTCTATTTATTGCCGGCGACGCGAGACCACAGGCCATATGCTGAAGGTTTTCTTTCGACGCTTGTCTTCCAAAGCGGAAATGGAAAGTTGTGCTCCTTGTGACTACGCTTTAGTTGTTTCAATTTGACCGTAGTAGTACCAAAGGAGCGGCTAATATATTCTTTTGCATATAAAATGAATGACAAGGAAACACGATAAATATGACAATACCTCTTGTATTGAAAAAAACAATGCCATGAACCTGTCGATTTTCCTAACTACCTTGCGTTTTTTGACGCATGCTCTCTCAAAAGCAAGCCACTTTACATCTACCACTGCACAAGAGAGAGAGAAATAATTAAAAGGATGAGACAGGGAGGTTAACCTACACGAACTGGTTTGCTACCCTGTACGGGGGTGGGGAAAAGGGTCGGAAAGAGGATAGATATAAAATAAATTAGGAAAAAAAACCACATGCACACACATTCAGGGAGTTCCGATCACAGTTGTTTGGACAGGCCGGTTGAACGGAAAAAGCGCAGGAGCGCCTTCACAGCCTTCTTTGCGACATAAAGTCCTGTCGGCAGCGCAGGAGTCTTTCTTCCGAAAGAGGCTGATTGTCCGGTTCATCTAGTGCACTGCAGAGTGACTGTCTCTGCGAGCAGTATTGTGGGCATTCACACAGAATGTGCCAAGTTGTTTCATCACTGCCACAATGGTCACATGCAGCAGTGTCAGCGGTTCCTATGCGGAACGCGTACGCATTGGTAAATGCGACGCCCAACCATAATCTGCACAGCATAGTACGTCTCCTCGGCGTAATTCCGGAGGAATTCGAAGACTGAGGGTTGGGTCTAATGTACCTAACCGTGCATGGATGAAATGTGACTCGTTCCATTGTGACGTAGTGCGCTTGCGAGCAAGCATGCGGAGTTTCCGTGCAGCGTCAGTTCTGGAAAGCGGAATGGATATTTCATCGCTTTCAGAATGGGCAGAACGGGCAGCTCTATCGGCCTGTTCATTGCCAATTATTCCACAGTGACTTGGAAGCCATTGAAAGGCTATTTCATGTCCTTCCTCAATAAATTTGTGAGTCTTTTCTGCAATATCAAATACCAGCTGTTCGTACGGGCCGTGACGTAAAGGTGATAAACAGATTGCAGTGCCGCCTTTGAGTCACTGAAAATTGTCCATTTTTGTGGCTGTTGATCGCTGATGAATTCCAATGCGGCACGAAGAGCTGTGAGCTCTGCTCCCGTTGATGTCGTGAGGTGGGAGGTCTTGAATTTTCTTGTCGTGTCTTTTATCGGTATAACAAATGATGCTGTTGAACTCTTCTGTAAAACAGAACTGTCGGTGTATACGTGTATATAGCCTTGGTACGTCTCGTATAACAAGAGCAGAGCAAGCTGTCTAAGAGCAGGTGACGACATATCTGCCTTTTTCTTGATGCCAGGTATAGTTAGCCTGATGTTAGCCTGAGTCAGGCACCAGGGAGGAGTCGAAGGCCTGGCGGGCGGGTGTGAGGCATGTTGGCAAAGAATCGCGGTATGTGGTGACCGTTTGGCAAAATGACGAACGTGGTCTGTTTGCTGGTAAAGAGGCTAGGTGGTGGCAGGGTGTACGAGCAATATGCCTTATATGTGTCCTGAGTGCCTCAATGTCGATATGTGTCGTGATGAGGTGGTCACCGGCGATAGCTATAGTAGCCATTGTTGGCGCACTACGAGGCAAGCCGAGGCAAATCCGGAGTGCCTGGGACTGAACACTCTGTAGCGTTCGAAGGCTCGTTTTGCTTGCATTGGTCAATGCCGGTAAACTGTACCGCAGGAAACCGAGAAAAAGTACTCTGTACAGCTGCAGCATTGCACTGGGAGACATTCCCCAAGTCTTCCCTGCAAAGAAGTTCAGTATATTACAGATGTCCATTAACCGTTTCTTCATGTACGAAACGTGATCGCTCCATGATAGATTCCTGTCAATTATGACGCCCAAAAACTTGTGCGATCGAACGTATGTATTTGACCATTGATGCTTATAGTGTACTTATCTATAGGCTTTCGTGTAAAAGCTACGAGGGCTCATTTTTCGGAATAAATTTGCAAGCCTCAATTTCTGAGGTAGCGTAATGTTTCAGTGGCAGCTTTTTGAATTCTCCCTCGTAACTGCAGGCGTGTTACCGCCGATGCCCAAACGCAGATATCATCTGCGTACATTGATAGCCTGACCGTGCTTGGCAGATGCTCACTGAGAGCAATTAACGTAAGATTGAACAGCACAGGGCTGAGTACGCCTCCCTGGGGGACGCCACAGTGGCTGTAATGTCGAGAGGTTGGACCATCTTCAGTGCTCACAAAGAAGGATCGCACTGACAAATACCTACGTGTCCAGCGATACATCCGACCACCTACTCCTATATCTTCGAGAGCGGTGAGAACACCTTCATGCGTAACGTTGTCATACGCCCCTTTGACGTCTAGGAACAAAGATGCGCAAAGACGCTTACGGCCTTTTTCGTGTTGGACATAAGTGACCAGGTCGACTGCGTTGTCAATCGATGCTCGACCACGCCGAAATCCTGCCATGGCATCTGGGTAGATGTTGTTATACTCCAAGAACCACTCCAGGCGTCCAAGGATCATCCTCTCCATAACTTTGCATACACAACTGGCCAATGCAATCGGACGATAAGATGAGAGGTCCAACGGTGACTTGCCTGGCTTCAGAAGTGGAACTAGGCGACTTGTCTTCCAGGTTGTCGGGAGCGTTCCATCTTGCCAGGATTTGTTGTACAACTCCAAAAGGACGATTCTCGCGCGTTCACCCAGATGACACAAGGCCCTATAAGAAATTCTATCGGGCCCAGGTGCCGACGTGCGTCCACACAAAGCTAGTGATGCTCTGAACTCCACGATGGAAAAAGGCATATCCATGCGGGAATCCAGTGTTTGTGGACAGTTAGTCGAGGGTAATACGCTATTTGGTACTGTGAGTGGCTCAGACACTCTTGCACAGAAGTCTTCTGCCACGTCAATGCCGCGTCTCTGTTCAGAAAGTGCGAGAGCCCTGAATGGTGACCACTGAGTGGGTTTTGTGCGGAGACCTCGTACCGCCTTCCATAATTGGGATAAAGGTTTTCATGGGTCAAGTGACTCACAAAAAGCAGTCCAACGTTGTGACTCGAGTTTATTTATCCGGCGCTGAATCTTCTTTTGTATACGTCGAGCAATCCGTAAGTCTTCTATTGCCTTCGTGCGTTGGTATCTTCGTTCAGCACGCCGTCGGATCGCTCGAAGTCGTTCTAGCTCGACGTCAAATTCCGTTACTTTGGGAGAGCAGGTGAGGGTACACGTAGTATCGTGTATTGTGCTTTTAATTATCTCCTCTATGTCGAGGGATATGTTTGCTTCACATTGCTCTTTCATGCGAGACTGGAATTTCAACCAGTCCACTCTCTGAACACTATCGCGTATCTTAGCATGGGACAATCCTTCGATTTTGACGTAAGTGGGAATGTGGTCACTTCCATGCGTTTCTATGTCTGGAAACCACTCAGCATGCCTGACGAGGCCACGTGAGACAAAGGCCAGGTCAAGGCAGCTGCTATACCTTGAACCACGTAGGAACGTTGGACTGCCGTCATTTAGCAAGAAAAGTTGGTTGTCGGAGGCGAAGGATACCAACTTTCTCCCTTTAACATTAGTCTTCGAACTTCCCCAGATTGTATGATGGGCGTTGAAGTCGCCAATTATAATGTATGGGTGAGAAGTTGCTGACAGGATACCTTGTAGTCTTGTATGGTCGAAACGGCTTGACGGAGAGAGGTAGGCACACACACAACCGTGATGGTAAGTCTCGATCCTTTTCACTGTTATACTTATATATTGATTGTCGTCATGGGGTGACACCGGATGATTATTGTAGGTGAGGTCGCGGCGAATAAACATCAGAAATTTGCTATTGTCCGCAGTTGTAGACGACATGAATGACTCATAACCAGAATGTCTGATTTCTTTCTGCAAATTTGGCTCGCAGATGACAATGATGGGGAACTTATTGGTGTATACGAACCGACGGAAATCGGCGATGCGTGACCTCAGTCCCCGGGCATTCCATTGAATAATACTTGCTTTTCGGACCTCTTCTCTGAAAGACAGTGGCTGGTGAGCCATGGTTTATTCAAGCGCTGCGAGTACTGGACTCAGAGCGTCCAGTAATTGCAATGCACTTCTTGCTGACGGTGTGTGCATGTCGCTTAACAACAAGCGGATGGCGTTAATTAAGGGTCGCAAAAGAGCTATCACTTGCTGATCTGTGTTCCGCAAGTCCTCCATTGCAGCAGCTTGCTCTGAAGAAGACGGCTTCTGCTGCGGCTTTTCTGAGCGTTGTGAACGCGTATGTGGAGCCCACTCTTCTGTAGGAACTGGTCTGCCCCTTTGCTCTTTTCCAACGTCTGTGTTTGCCGTGCTGTAAACTGCAGCTGGCGATCTTTCCTGATGCGCCGACTTATCGCCTGAAGTTGGCGCTCTCCGACGTGAAGACCTTCGACGGCGACGTCATCTTCGCCGGATTTTCTCGGCAGCTTCTATGCGGGTTGAGCTGTCTCGTGCAATTTGCTTCAGAATAGAAAATTCTTTGATTATGTGTGGACATTCTTTCGAAGAAGCCTTGTGAGCACCCTGACAGTTAGGACACTTCAGTGTGGTAGCGCTACAGTTCTCTTCCGCGTGTGGTTCGGCGCATCGGGGGCACGCTGCGGAGCTCCTGCAAACACCCTTTACATGGCCGATCTTCTGACAATTGAAGCATTGCACGGGATTAGGAATGAAAGGTCGAACTTGTTGACGAAAGTGGCCAACCTTCACGTATGCGGGAAGACAGTCGCCTTTGAACGTTACTCTCACACAGCGTGTGTTACTAAGCCGTCCAACGCTGACAATGACGTTGTCTTGACTCGCAGGTTTTATAAGTACTGGAAGGTCCGTGTTTGGGATTTCCGTGTTAATGTCGTAAATGACTCCTGATGTGGTCACACCATCGGCTGGTATGATGGACCTAACTGCAATGTTTCCCAGTTGTGTTACTTGTTGCAGCGTGCTCAGCGCACTCGGGTGCCGCACATCGACAGCCAGGATGTTTCTTCGTGTATTAGGCCGTAGGTCTTTAATCTCGTTCGGCACAGTGTTCTCAAAATAGAGCGAAAGCGCTTGCCTGTTCAGGACACGCAGACTTTCGGTAGCGTTCTTTGGCACAAACAGGATGGAATGGGGCCATCGCTGGGGCGCCGTTTTCACGGTGGCTGTAATTGACACCGGCGATGGATTGATGATCCGTCGATTGGCCTTGCGGTGCAGGACAGGTTGAAAGTCGTCGTCTGAGGACTCGTCGCAGGATGCGGAGTACAGCTCAGTGTCATCGCTCTCACTGGATGTGTTTCCTCGCTTCCTCGAGGTAGTGGCCGCGGTCAAACCGGAGTCGGACGTCGCCTCGTGAGGTTGTACATCCATTACCGCAACCTACGGGGCAATACACCCCAGAACTGCAGCGAAAAGTCCAGAAAGGCACTGAGACGAGCGAGATGTGTTCTACAAAGAATCACTTCGTCTTCCTCCGCTGCACAATTTGCGCTCATGCGCTTTACGGGCTATGCTAGCTGCCACACAATGAACAAGTTCCCCACAAATGTAACCACACGACCATATCAGATGGTGCACGCCTCTCCGTGAAAGTCAATGGCATGAATAATGTAAATTAGGAATCCTCAGCACAGATTGTCACCCATCGGCATGCCAAAGACGTTGCTTGCCCGCCACAGCTCCAGGCTAGCATGTGCAGCATTTCAAGTGAACTTGTCATTCCTGATAAGAATTCATTACTCGACATTTTACGGCTGGTTCCGGTCGTGATTACAGTTTGCTGCTCTCGTGGCCTCAAGCAGCTTGGTCACGCGAATGTCCGCCCCATGAAGACGTGTTTTCTTTTCAAGAGATTGTTATATTTTTACTTCGCATTTTAGCAGTTTCATTCCTTCTGTCTCAAAAGAGGGTTTTCCCGTGAGTCAAGCGATGGAACCGCACCACCCATTTGACAAGAATCAGTCTCGCAGCTTTCGATCCAACGACCACAGAACACGTAACGCCGTAAAGCGTCAAGAAAAACCACCGCCCTTGACCTACTTTCCACCCCGCACTCACTACTTGCTTTCTTTTGTCTGATACTCGCATCCTTTTTGTGGATTTTGTGGTACCATACGCAAGGAGAATCGGCGTCAAACATGTCCCCCCCGCCGAAATTCTCCGTTTCACGAAAGCTACCCTGATATGCAAGTAAAAGAAAAACAAGTAGGAGAACTGAGCAGAGCGTCCCCGTGTTAACATAGGCAGTGATGTTTGCCCTCCAAACATACCAACCGGGGTTTCACAGGCATGCCTGGCGTGATCTAAAAGCAAACGTTGATGGAAAGAAGCCGGGAGCACCTCGTCAAGTGACGTACAACGTGGCGCTTTTGACAGCTCCACGTTTGTACAGGGCTTCTTTTTTCTCTCTCTCTGTCTAGAGAACGCACGTGGCTCGTTGGCAGAGTCCTTAGAAAGACGCTAATGCCAATAAATATCTACCTCACATGTCGCAGTGTTGAACTTCTGAAATATTCAAACAAAAGTTTTTCCACTCTATATGATTGTGGGATGTCTCGTTCATATATACCGTAATATTACACCAAACGTCCCTGATGCCTACAGTATTGCCTTGTGTTTAGTTCATTCAGTACATATAATGAAGCCATAGCACTAAACAGATAAGGACAAAGGAAGACTACCACCCAACAAGGACATAGTGATTAATGTAATCAATATAGAATGGCAGTGTCGGCGTTCTTTCTGCCATTTTCCCGACGCTGCTAAAGCCAGTTATCCAACCAACACCATTCGAGCATGACGCTTTTGTAAGTCATGTTGCGTAAGGATTTTCTTCCTAGCTGACGCGTTGCCATCCCGAGTGGAGGTATAGTTCGTGTAGTAGTTTCGTATAGCAGTTGGTCTTTTTACGCAAAGACTGCTCCACAGAGGTTGGAGATGCTGTTTCATCGAATTAAAACTACTGGTCCAGAGACAGAAATTCAGCTGAGGCTTCAAGATAAACATTAATAAATGCCCCCGCCTGCACCACCAAGGTATAACAACCTTAATTCGATTAAAATAAAATAAATAAGGCTTGCGCTAAAGAGTTGGTTTGAAAAATAAGGAATTAACAGTGGTTAAGAGAAAGGGGGAGGTGAAGAGGGAGGATCAAAAATTTTGAAATTCTGTCCAGCGCCCCCAGGACCGGGAACCAGCCCAGCAAACAAGCGGGATTTATTTTCAATAAAATATGTGGTTGTACCATTGGTTTGGTTCATGAGCTCTGTATATTAACTAACAGATTTTTGCTTGACTTTCTTGTGTCTTGCGCTTGGATCTTCCTTTGTTTTTCTCTTTCGCCTGTTGCACGGGTTGACTTTTGCTCTCAGTTCCTCCTTCTTCTCGAGAGAATGCTATTAGTGTCATGTTATGCACTTTTTCGAAATACCTAGTATGTTGCCCTCTAATTTTTTGTATTGTTTATTTGAAGCCTTCTTATATTGTATGTTTTCTGGAAACCTGGATACTAATTGGAGCATTAGGAAGCCTGTGGTTAATTAATCGCGTTTTAACTTGTCATTCATCACAGGCTGTCTACGTCCGAGATTATGAGGTACATCTTTTTGTATTTATTTCCTTTGTTGATGTTATATGTTTCTTTCCCTTGTGCCAATGGCCCTTTTCATTTGTTTATTTTTATCATATTTTTCCTTTTTTTATGTGTGATAACCTTTGCTCGACCAGGTATCAAGGTGGACCTGAAGCAATGACAATTGTTTGCAAAGGTTGTTCTCTTAGTACTGTGCCACCTTGAACTCAATTTTGTTTATTATTTTGTTCTATATTTCCTTTTATTTTGTTTTTTTTCCTAATATTAGGTTTTGACTATGGTACCCAAAGTTATTGGGATGTTCGAATGAATCATCCTTGCCAACTGTATTATTTCGATTCTTGTTCTCGTTTATCCGTCATCCGAACATGCCTGCTGGGGGTTGACTTCACATGGTTCAGAGACAGTCACGCCAATCGCTTGTTAAAAAAGTTAAGGCTGGTTCGCACTTGAGGTGCCCAGACTGAATGGAGTGCGAAGCCCAGATCCGCACCTCCTTCGGGTGGTGCTGGACTTCTTCATTTCTCTTACCTTTTTCTCCATATCTTCTTTGTTTAATTTCAAGTTTTTTCCGTGTATTTTTAACTTTATTTCTATCTATTTCTATTTTCTTCCCCTGTTTTTGATTTCTTACTTTTTCTGCATTATATGCTATAATTCGTTTAGATATATGTCGCTCTGATGGCGTTAAAATTATCATCAAGGGGCTCAAAGAACGAGAAAAAACTTCTTTTTGGTGGGAGCGCGATCCTAATATGGTACAGTTGGCTCTGGTACATATGCCTTTGCCCGCGTTGTTACACCAATCAAGGAAGACAGCACACGATCACAGCCAACGACAGCACGGTCTTCTACAGCATTCCGCACTTCCGCACATGGACATAACAATTTCTCCAATTTCGCCCTTCTGGATCACGATGTTCAGCAAAGTTGCAATAAATTTCCGTCAGCCAGTCGCCTCGTTAAACATTACAAGTGGTTTGCCTGCACACGTATGTGCATTCAAGGGCGGTTCACGTTCTTTAAGCTTTTTTGGTCGTATGTCGACATGAACGTGTGAAGTCTGAGTCTGATTTGGCATCGGAATTTGAAAAGAAACCCTCAGAAATGGGAGTAATCATAAAGCATTACAGAATACATAGGAAGACAGGGAAGCTATTTTGAGGTACTTCGAATTGGCTGCTCTGCTGAAATGGAGAAATGGCGAGGTTCATGCAGGGTGTATAAGATGCAGTCTTTTTACGTAAAGCACGACGTATCTCACGTCACGTAATCTAACATTTAATTCATGCACAAAGAAGCTCCAACTTATGTATAGCGTTATAAAAACGTTAAATACGCGTAGCAATGTCGATCTCATCAACACAAAAATTGAGGAACCTTTAATCTTCTACACTTTATCTGCAGGTTCCAGCATCGAATCCCGGCTGGGGGCGCTGTATTTCCGATGGAGGCGGAGATGTTGTACGCCCGTGTGCTCAGATTTGGGTGCACGTTAAAGAACCCCAGGTAGTCGAAATTTCCGGAGCCCTCCACTACGGCGTCTCTCATAATCATATGGTGATTTTTGGAGGTTAAATTTCCCATATCAATAAATCATTTAATATTCTACACTAAGAGTTGAACGTCATAGCGATATCCTTTCCTTATAGTGCGTACTTCAAACATTTCGCGCATGAAATCTTTTCGAACTTGCTATATGCATGTACTAAGTGCGGGTCTTCTGGAACGTGTGTGCGTTTTGTAGTGGGTTACCGGCTTCCATGCATAAAGTCCTTATGTTAATCACGTACTATGGTGCCCTAAGACAATGCACGCTGTGCCAGACACTATTACTGCTACATTTTGTGTTGTATTGTGAAGCATGTGTAAACGACGCGAGCGTTTGTAAAGCACGAAAGTTACTTTCACTGCATTTCCACGTATAGCATTTACTGCACTGCATTTACAAGCAGACGTGTGGCTGTGTAGTACAACACCCGCTTGCAACAACCCGGGTTCGAGCTCCACACCGACACTGAATTTTGAAGACGATACTCTTTCTTGGGGCCCTTTGACGCAACAATTAAGTTTCTGCCTGTACATTTGTCTGTTCGTCCACCCTTAACGGTACCCTAAATGGCACCAAAGTGGCCAAAAAATACTCCAAACGGCCGACCCCCTCCACAGCGCCCACCAATATGGCTCAAGGTGCAGCGTTCATACTTATGCGATTGTCAATTAAGAAGCAATAATTGCGCATATTTCAGGTACTATAACAACACGTCAATATTATGCATGTGTATTTTTCACTTTAAAAGGCATACATAAGTAATTTGAAGGATCATAGCTTTTATACCGCTGCGCTGGTCATGCAACGCTTGCACGAAACGGCAAGTGTTTCCAACGCTTTGCTAAGACGACAAGGTGGTGGCACCTACCTGTCGCCTTGCGTTCTACACCTTATCACCTCAGAGACGGGCGCGCACGGCGCGCATTCCGTTTTCCAGGATAACACCAGATAGCACTCACGTCTCACGTGTGACGTGACTTGATGCGCTCGTTTGCCTCCGCTGCACGCTCGAGGCACCCTAACGCAGTGCCTCCTGAATACCAATCACCAATTTTCTCGCGCAGAACTTCAAATAAACATTTTGTTCACTCTCTCCAAACGCGAGACTATCGTCTTTCGACGATATTTGTGTTGTAAGATGCAGATAAGGGGCCCATTTTTTTAATGCGAGGCATTTCCTAGCAAACTTCAACGACATTGAGTCTATCTATCTATCTATCTATCTATCTATCTATCTATCTATCTATCTATCTATCTATCTATCTATCTATCTATCTGTCTATCTATCTATCTATCTATCTATCTATCTATCTATCTATCTAGCTGCTTACGTTTGGGTGCTCTCGTGGTCCTTAACTTGGCGTGAACCAAAATTAGCATGGGAGGGTAACGTGGTTTGACGAATATGACGCACTGATTCAGGCATGAATAATGTCATAATCCCGTCGCGTACTTCGTCAAACACTTCCCGCTAGACAGTGGCACATACCTAAAGGCGGGTATGCGCCACAGGTGAGTGACTCCTAGTATCTACCCAGGAGCGACGAGAACACACATGGGCAATTTTAACGTGCGAGCGATACGAAATACGCGACATTGGTTGCGTCGACCGTACGTATGCAAATAATAAATGTCAGGGTCGCAGCGGGAATTGAGCCCAAGCATTCTGTGTGGTAATGAAGCATTCTACCAAAGAGCTACGCCAAGTCTCAGAACTACTTTTCAAATAGACGCTAATCTTAATGGAACGTCAATAGTGGTTGTAGTGCTGCCTACCCAATTTTATAAACATTACATATGTACTTCTTTGACACAGCCTTCACGTCAGGTTAACGTCGATTGTGGTTAGTTACCATGCGCTGAAGTTGATTTATGTAGTGGTGTTCAGGACCAGCATCCTCGCGTGCTTCATATCAGCTTCTGGTGTTGCTAATACGCATGTTCCAGACGGCATCGTTGCTCAACAGACAACCGGTCATATATACATCTGCAACCCATCAACATATGTGTGTGCATGCAACATTTGTACATATATTGATGGTCACTTCATGACGGGTTCCTCAATAAAAAAAAATTCAAAACGATCGCTTTCACTCTGAGATTCGCATAACGTCGATTCCCAGGTACGTGGGATCTGCAGAACTTTTATTTATTTAATTCGCTTCTTCCTCAATTTTTTCGGTCACGCACAAGATGATGATTTTTCGCTCATAACTCACGACAGTGATGGCGACAGTGATGCCGATGCCTGAATTTCTGCGAAATAATCTTTTTAACACTACTCCATTAAAACATTTTTCAAACGCAGTTTCCAGAAGTTCGTGTTGGCGTTTTTTTTATTCATGATGAGGCATGTGGAAAGCGGACGACCTTAAAGTGTTGCGCAAAACATGAGACATTTTCGGTTTATTTATGCAATTTTTGAGGGGTGATAACGTGAAGTCAACTTTACGATAATCGCTTGACAACTACTACGGATACGGAGGCGTGGGGACTCGTCGATCACGCGCAATCACCAACGTTGGTGTGACTTCCAAAGCAGCGAGCGTTGCACTTGCTATTTGATTTCATATCATTTTCAATTTATTACTTTTAAGACACCGTTTCGTAGTATTACGTAAGAATCCTTAATGTAATAGTACAATAAAAGCAGGTGTTATAGTGTGATACACGATAGCAACGTGACCAAGTATTTGATAAACTTTCGAAAGATGTGAGGACTTGGGCAGCTGCATCTACCTTCTCACTACCCATTTCTTCATGATCTCCTCATCTATATCTGCGCCATCTATGGCTTGTAATTGAGATATATTAACGCGATAGCGTTAAAGAGCTCGTGTCGCAGAAAACCCTCCACCGGCGTCGGCCCCATTGGTTGTGATCGAAAAATCGTCTGTGCGTGTGGGACCGAAAAATCAAGTTGCCGAAATAGCCGCGCATATGAAGAAAAAAAAAAGTTCTCAAGGTCACGAGTCGCGGTAGTTTCTTTGCCCTGCCACCGCTCCCTGCTCAGCTTCCAGCGCTTTCGTCGGGACGAGAGAATAGATAATGCATTTGCATCATGCGACAAACCTTTGTAACTCCGCTTGCACTGGACGGATTCTTAAAAAATGTTGCGGCGTTGAATTCATGAGGCAATTAGCTCTTCTAGCGGCATAATTCTATGGTTACTTGATAAAGTTTTTCACGGCCGCTTTAACTCATTTCGTTCAACAGGTGTCACGACGAAAACGAGTCCATTTGGCGATAATAGCGCGCGCTGGTCCAATCTACTGTGTGCGTGTTTGTCTGCGCGCGTGAGTATGTAACGAAACATATGCATAAGTATGCGCTAAGTGGTTGAAGGGTGCACTAGGGGTCAAATTTCGCTCTCGCATTCAACTCCTAAAGGCGAAGCTTAAGGGTCCTCAATTATTTCTTTTTTTTTTTGAGAATCGGTCAAGAATTTGTTAACTTCGCATAGGCCGCATTTTGTATATTATTCGCTAGTGTCTCTACATTCACATAAAATAACCAGAAATGTAAAAACTAAATAGCCCAGTTTTTCCCTTTTTCTGCGAGCATCGGTTGAGGAATGGTGCGCTCAAGCATTACTGTGTTGGAACGAGCGAAATATTTACAAGTGTATCACTTTGGTGTTGTGTACATTTCCAACTTTATTTACGTAAGAATTGTTCAGTTCATCAATACAACACATGTATTTCGTAACCAACGTCAGTCTTTGGTGTGGGATGAAGTCTCATGTGGCCCGATCGACACGGGCATTTGAGTGCACGCCGGGCAGTCGACGAGGGAACAGCAGCTCGCCGTCGCTGTTGTCGCTGTGGTGATCGCGTAAAAGCAGGGGAACCCTTGTAACGCATTCGTCTCCAGGATCCGGATGTCGGTTCACGAGTTATGTATGGGAGATCCCGCCCGCTCTATACGCACTGACAGGACGCCGACTGAGCATAACGCCCTTCGCGACACACTAGTTTGGACAGTCGACTACGGGATTGACATGCCCGTGAAGGAGCTCACAGGCGCACCGTATTCTGCGCCCCAAGAAAAAAGGCGGCAGGGGTCAGGAGGGTAGTGCGCGCACCTTGTTCCTCGTGACCCGCGTAACGCACAACGAAGAAGGAGCGCCGAGCCGATGCGAAGAGACGTCGCGCGTGCGTTAGGCCTACTCTCTTCTTTTCCCGCCACCCGTAATCGCTCCACTCTTGGGGGCGGGCCGCTCTCTTCGCAATGAGGAACCACGCTCTTTCTTCGGTCCGACGTCGCCATTAACGTGACCGATCGCCTTGTTTGGCCAATCATCTCACACGGCTCGTCGAAGCACGAGGAGCTAGAGGTGCGCACCGCCTGCATTTAGGCGCCTCAACCGCGCGTTCTCGAGGGCGTTGAAAAACGACCTCTGGACGGCGTTAAAAGCGATCGCAGCGAAATTGACGCCACCGAAGCAACAGCTACGTGTACGCGCGGGCGCGCTGTATACAGATGACGCGCGTTGTGCTGGTCCTTCGCACGGCTGGGGCGGTGGTCGCCAGGCGCAGTTGCGCGAGCGCTGCGCCGCACTGGCACTCACAGCGCTCTCAACCTTTGTCGGCCGAAGGCATGCGACGGAGACGGCGACGCCTCGGAGAGCCGCGCGGAGGCTTTCGTCTTCGCAGTGGGTCGTAGCGACCGTGTGAAAGTGCGGTCGCCATAGCCAGCCGCCACCGCGGTCTCTCTCGCCGATGCTATGCACCGCAGCTTCGTGCGACTAAATATAGCGGGGCATTAGAAATCACGGCCGGCGCATCCCGCCTTCGCATGCCATTCGCGATCGGTATCGCGCGAAACGCGGTGGCGCAGCGCTCTCTCCCAGCCTGGCCCGAAGTGCCACAGAGGTGGCTCGGCGAGTGAACATTCTCAAAAGGAAACCTTGACCTTCGTTGATGTGTAATGATGTGCGAGCATGCGGGAAAATCTCGTGGCACGGCCCCGTAACGCTTCGTCCCTCCAGCTTACACTAACCTTAGCGCTGCGCAGCGGACGATTCCCTGGAGAGTGGATGCAAGGACTTGTGCGCCTCGACCGAGCCGCTTCACTTCCCTGTCAAAAATATATGTCAGTGCTTGTGTAGCAACTTCGGCATGCATAATGATGACCGAGCACGAAAATTAGCACCACGTTTTGGTAAACAATGAGAGTGTAGCCAATCGACTTTGGAGCCATACGGGTGTTCCTGTGGCATCGACCCCTCCGACATTCCTTCCTTCCACTGTCCCATCCACCTGCTGTCCGATGTTCTGATATATGTCGCTCCAGCGACTCAAAATGAGTGCATTACAGATGCCTAGTTGACTATTTACAGTCTTAAACTACAAGTCGCCTTCTAAAAAAACTGACTCGGAAAAGGAAACTTTAAACTTTAAACGATCTTTGATCACGTATGTTCCAACATTCTTATGGTATATGAAATAGAAGGATTTGATCGCTCAGAAAAACGGTTGTTCAAATAGCATATCACAAAAACCAAATGTTGGCAGTGTTCTCCACTTACCTATTGACATAAACTTGAGCTTTGTGGGCTGATGAAAGTTCCTATATTCACCCTAAGGACATGCTGTAACACCAAAATCAACAAGGCCTTTAGATTAATGTCAAGTGTCAGTACTCATGCCCCGCTTTTTCTGGGGGATTTACTGGGCATGTACTGTTGGGAGACCACTATCTTGGATCAAATGATACATTTGCAAAAGCGAGCTGTGTAGAAGGAGGTGGACTTCTGAAACGCCATATATATGTATGCTCCTTATCCCAATTAAGGCTTTGTAAGTAAATGTAGAAAGCTATACTAAAGAATAGCCCGTTTACTCATAAATTTTCTTTCTAAAGGAAATCACAGAACGATCTTGTCAAAGTGGTATCAGAGAACACAGAACTATTAGTGTTACTGCCAGTCAACCTTCACCAATCGTATATGACGTCTTCATTCGGTTGGGTCTTATAGGTTACTTATGGCCACCGAGCCGTGGTTGTGTAGTGGCTACGGTGCTCAATTCATGACCCGAATTTCACGCGACCAAACTTAGGCCCCGTTGGCCGCATTTCAAAGGCAAAATAAAGAATTTCAGGTGGTCGAAATTTCTCACAATTATTACTAATTCTTCAATGATATAGGGGCTGACACCGCAGGAAATTTTCACGAAGTAGTGCGTCGCATTTGCACTCTATAGTTCCGAAATTACGAGAAGCGAAACACGTGACTAAAGTAATTGCTCTTGTATTTGTTTGTGTATTCCCTTTTACTATACTGAAATGCAAACTTCAGCTACAACTGCTTCTCCTGTAATATCTTTAAACACGCCATTCTGTCGAAAACAAAAAGTGCGATGCCATGCTTTGATTGTTAAAGCTCATAATACATTGCGGCAGCAGTATCTCATTCTGGTGTCCTATTTATTTCCGAGTTCACTCTCTAACGCCATCTAAGCACAACATTGGAGGAGCCCTTTAATGATCATCCTGGCGTACCGCACGCATGTCAAAAAGGAGCTGCTAATTTGCTGAGTTCCTTATTTCAAACAATCAAACGTACAAAGAAGCGAGAGATCGCGATCGCCACGTTAATACCCACGTAGCCAAACAACACGTATATCTCGAAATGAAGTCAAATCTCTCAGGCTGCTCCACATTTGGCGTTGGTTTACGGCTGTTGACGGCACCGTCTGTGGCCTCATGGCGCGCAATCTCCGTACGTGCTCAACTAATGGGCCGTGAAGCGGAACGATCATGGCTGTCTTCTCTATGGATCGGGCAAGGAAAGCTATTAGTGATAACAGCGCCTTCTGTAATGCTCCGTGCGTAGACGTAACCATGTTACAGCAGCCGCGCCACAGAACAATGATTCGCATCACTATATTTTTCAGTCTGCCCTTAGACATAATGACTTTTATTTTAAAATACACGTGCAAGATTGCTTCGCTTAATAAGTGAAAAATTGAACGGTGATGAAGTCTTCCAGTGGTCAATGTCGGGTGGTGGGCCGGGCCTGAGGCCTGTTGCATGTAAGTGACGACGAAAGCGTAGTCGTAGACTGTGCAAATGGACAGTAAATATGCCATGATTACATCACTAATTACGGTGTCGCAAAGTGGACGAGGTGTTCCGCACGGGCCGCGGTACTTTTGTGCCCAAAGAATGGTCACGGTTGTAGTAAGTCCACCCCCAACACGAAGCCTCCGCAATGCAACCTCCCCTCGGTGGGTAAACCACCAGGGAGGTCTGACTTCACTACTAGTACAAATTGTAAGGGACTGTACCAAAATATAACCGAGACTGTTAAGGGCAAAGTTCTTGTTGCACATATTTAAAAAGGAGCAAAAACTCAAGATAAAAGCAGACAAATTAGCCATGTCATGTAATTTTAGCCCTAAAGGTGTAGTGAAAAAGAACTAGGCAATATTAAGAATATAGTTTTCAATATGAAACTATAATGAACAATATTTTGAGCAAGTGAAAACGCAGAATAAGAATCACAGTATTTATTCTCTTTTCTTGGCCTTGAAGACACAGATAGGTTGCAAAATATTACAACTCTAGCTCGCCTGAATTCAGTCGTCTTGTCTACACTATTTGTTTTTGAGGCAGTCTTGTGCCACGAACTCAGTTCGAACACGAAATACCGAAGCTGCTTTTATTCGAACATGTATTCCAAAATCTATATAGTGAAATGTCGTTGAAAAGGAATAGTTCAGCTTCATTTATTTGCAGATATTTCTTTTTGTCAAGTTCCGAAGAGAACAGGCGCTGTGCTTCAGTATTCAAAACTTGTGCGAAAATTGAGCATAGACGACAGGCAAAGTCCACTGTGTCAGTGGGCAACGTTAGTAGGCGATCACGGCAGGAACTTCGTCAATCCATCTTACAGTCACGTCACGTGTTATCTGCCTCTATGTGCACCAGCCTGCTAGCGGAAGGACTACACAGAGGCATCGGCAAAAACGACAGGGAACCATGGAAATCATGTATCTTCTTTAGTTTGACTGCTACTTTACCATAACATACAAATAAATTCATGTCAGAAGCACCAAGAGAGAGAAATAAACTTTATTTTTGACCAGACGTGTGTTCCCTTCACCCAGAGGCGGGTGACTTCCTCATTCCAGGTAGCCATGGCTAGCTGCCGACGCCCGAGCCCTTTCAACTAGCCGGAGCTGGTCCTCGGGGTTTACCGACGTCAGCAACGCCTCCCACTGGTCTTCTGGATAATTTATTATTTAATTAAAGGTAGCCATAACGTAGCCGTTGCCCCCACTGGCACTTTTCGCCTCAAGGCAGAGCCGTAAAGCAGCCTGTTTGGCGTAAATCAGCCACTAACAGCCGCCAAAGTTACACGGACGTACGATTCATATTTAGATTAGTGTTAAATTTAGTGGAACTAGTATTCTCACACAAGGGGCAAGAATAGGGTGACATATATGAACATGCGCCGACGCACCCTGCTCGAGCATTGATTTTCGGTGCCGTAGGCAATTCACCAACCGGAAATGAGCGTTTCAGAGCAGAGAGCCCGGGAACCACATGGTGCATTCCAGGAGCTAACGCGATACTACCATTTAGCCTTATATATCTTTTCCCTATTAAGAAGAGACGGAAAATCATGTGGAGGCAACTGCAAACTAATACCTTTCCAGCCCCCTTTATCTATTGTGCATTAGAGCTACACTTCACACCAGCCTTGTAAACGCCGTCGAGAAGAGGACAGAAATATCTACATATGTCATCCGGGGCTGCCCTAAAACGCAACTTCTTAATTTCCAGGCTGAGCATATGACTATTCCTCAGCAGTGGCAGACCACGGCACTCAGCTCCGACCCGGGAACGCTAGTGTGGATCACGGAGCGGGCAGACTCCACCACCTGTCCACAAGACCATCTAACCAACAGTAAACTCTCACACACTGAAAATCCGCTACATGTTAACGGTGCCCCGGTAGATGTTTCTCCTCGATGTAAAAGCTTTTCAGCACATTTAAGTATAATAATTACTACCACGATACCGCCTTTATAACGCGCAATAGCCTTTTTCCTTACTAGATGAGGCCTCGTATGAACAATTGCAGTAGGTAACAAATTGAATGGGTGAACGTTTGCAGGCAGCAGGGCTGCCTTCCTGTTTAGAAGTTTTATTTTCCTTAAAATGGCATATGGCAGCCCGCTTTCAAGTAATGTATGCATTGATGACAGTGCCTACTTTTTGGCCTATTTCACCGAGTGTGGCTAACGTGAAATAGTACGACGAAACTCGAGATAGTGCGTGGTTGACTGTGAAATAATCAGTACGTACGAAAACACTTTTTTTGTACTAGTGTGGAGGTTCCGGCTTCTTTTTGGGGGTGTAGTCAGAATGCAACATGCTTGAGTTGATAACAACAGAGAACGGCAACGCTCGTGTTATTTTGATGCCCTTGCCGTTTTCCACTCCAGCGCTTCACATTTATTTATAACACCCGCTTCACGAGAACTCCTTCGCTTGCTGCAAACAAAATATTTCTTGTACCATAAATGAAAGGCACATAAGGACAACGAGTATGACCTTGTTCACTTTAAAATTTTCAGGAACGAGAATTGTTCTTCACCAAACCACGAAACAAAAAATATTATTCCCGTCCAATTGAAGAAGCTCAGGGCAACGCTGATGTTACTCGGAGCGTCGGAAACGAAGTTGTTGGCAACCAACCGCGACAAATCTTTTGGTACCTAATACTGCTGATGCACAAGCTCTTGATTAATTTAATAAATATTTCACTGAAAATGGTCCAGCCTTGCAGCAAAGTATAATTGTAGTTTTGCGGAAGAGTACTTCGGACGAGCCTTGTTCTTTCCACACAAAGATGACCTGAAAGCTTCCCTCAAACGGCGTTTTGAAATCCATCGCAGAACATGGCCTAGTTTGTAGTTCGTGTTGCCAAAGCACGCGGCTAAAGGCGAATCTGTGCAGCCGGCCTTTAATTTTACCTGAGAGATATGATAACAGCTCATATTCTTACACTAAATGGTGAATGTTAAATCTGGAAGGCTGACTGGCGAGCCATGCAAGAGTACAAATCTCTACGCTTCACGACATATGCTTTAGCTGAATGCGACAAAGCCCTCTTTCTAAACATTCACACTCCTAGAGATATTGGGAACGCTCCCAGTGAGTACAGCTGCTGCACAACGCAGCCTCTTGACACGGAAATGTTGAAAACGTATTCGATAATTCGGAAGGCTGATGAGTGGTTTTATTGTCTGGCCCTAATGTCCGCTCACCGGATACAAGTCAGTGTCAACGAAGTCATCGCTGTGTTAATGGAGAAATCGTGATGCATGAAAGTCATAGCATGAACCGCGCTCTTAGGCCAGGCTAGATGTTTCTTTGTTTTTTCTTTTGCATTTAACTTTAACATATGATGACACCATTCGCAATGACATTCTTTAATATTGCTTGCTAAACTCAATGTTAACGTTCTGCCTCTTTTGTGTCAGCGAAGCATCCGCGTACTACATTGTTGTTCAATAAAATTGTTTTTACGAATATTTGGGTTCTTTGTTTACAATTTTCTGCCTTGAAATGGCTCCCGTTCTTCTCACAGGCCCATTCTTAAGACAGTGTGTGAGAAACTAGGCGGAGATAGCGTCCTATATTTCTTTTTCTGCCGCACATGTGTAAGTAGACAACCAATTCCCTTGAATTCCCCTCCCCCTTTTTTTTAGTCACTTGATTTTTCGTTACTAAATCTGTACGACCCTTCTTGGCCGAAATTATTGGGTGGGAAAGCTATTACTCTTGGTGCACACGCACTCGCTTCAATGCAGTGTCAAACTTTGACTTCCATCGCTGATTAACTTGCCTCTTGTGCTGCATTCCACTTTGTTCTCATTTCCTTCTAGTAATTAAGCACCTTTTATATTCTCGGGAAGCTTTCTATTTGCCGTAAAAAGACTTTCTTTTGAACAATTAAACATTGCTGCCCGCTCCCCTCCACCAAAAGAATATCCTGACTACGTGCCTGGTGGCAATATATGTTAACCTCCTTGGAGCAATAGTTTTGCTTGATGTAAAAAAGCATTTGAGCCCGTCGAATATAGTGCTTTATAAATCAAATTAAAACACAATTGTTTCCATGGCAAAATATACGACTTATATTCTGATTACACAAACAAAGCTCAACAAATGGTCATCATGCATGATCTTACCTCCTCCTCGTCAAGTATAAACACAGCGTTAGCGCGAAATTCCGTCCTCAGAACTTTACTGTTTTCATAGTAATGAACAATATAATATTCACACTAACATAGTTATAGATGATAATGTACGCTGGTAATACAGCCGTTATAGTTACTGCTGAAAATACCAGCGACCTTGAACACAAAATAAAATGTTCAAATAAAAAATATGTGTCAGTGGTTTTTGGATTACAAGTGAACACTTAATACTAGAAATACTAAATATATTATTTTGCACTACAATTATAGAGATATAAGTAACAATCTCATTTGCATTAAAATAAAGGAATGCGTAATTGAGCAAAGAAAAAATTTTAAGTATGTGACAGTTCTTTTATAGTCATTTACACTGGCTAAACCATATTACCTCTGTATGCACTAAACTAGCATCTGGGTACAGTGTGTTAATATTCTCTAGAAGTTATTTTCAAAATAAAACTCTCCAATATGCTGTATCTCGATTTTTTTCATTGTCACGTATTATACTGCATAGTTTTTTGAGGGTGGACTTCTAGAACATATCTAGAACCGACTCGTATTCTAAATTAGCAAGCACTTCGAATACAAACAATGCTAGGTGTGATCAACACAGTGCGCCATTGCGGCATCAAATGGAAATAATACTATTCGACCACCTATGACAGCATAAGACTCCAGTTACCGTCAATGACGTCATTTTTACAGCCTGACCTTTCATGTATCATCAAAATTTTCATCTTCCGTCTACTTTACCGGACTTGCCACACTACACAACTTCTATCTTGCACCTATAACAATGTTTATCGAAAATTATTACTACAATACAGATGGGGGAAGATGTTGAACAGCGGTAATAAATAAAAAAAATGCAACAGTTCTTCCTGGGTGCTTGACAAATAGTTTGTGTGAACAAATGAACAGTTATACTATGAAATCTTTTTGCTGCGATCTCTGCTGCACGACATATACGTGACATATCGTACTTGACATTCTTTACGTACCTCTATGTAGTTCTCTTCGGTGTACAGTATACAAACAATATGTTGTTGCATGCATTTATATACTTACCATGTTGCACGCTACTGGTATTGCTCTATCACAAATATGACTAGTCTTTATGTTTTGCTCTACCTTTTTTACTTGATATTATTGAAGTGTACTTTTACATCTGCTTCGTTTAAACAACCCGTCCTTTAATGCATGCTTTATTAGGCTCCTATACTAGCCAGTTGCTACAGGTTTAACTAGTGATGTGTATTTTGATGTACTTCTTGAAAAGAACTTTACCTAAAATGAGATGATGATGATGGTCACTATGGAACTGAAGGCACTTAGTGCTTCTTGCTTTCTTAGTAACGTTTTTTTTTTCATGAAGCGGGGAAACCTGCGGGTCAATCGCTAGCTTGCCCGGAGGAAACAAACAACTCTCGAAGCTGCAACATCCTCCTCCTACGCCGCTTCTTGATGGTTCGCTCGAGCTACTTATGCTGCATAAGGCACACCGAACAGAGCAGCACTGGGCGCGCACCACATTGGCGTGTTTACATGCAAACACCCGTGACCGGGCACTGCGCTGTAGCTGACCGCGCTCGGTCGAGAAGCGGCGCTCTTCGGGGTCAAACGAGCCGCGAGGCATGCAGCAGCGCCTTTTTCCCAGGCCGTTCCTTCTCGCGTCGTGGGGCGGCAACCGCTGGCGATCGTGAAAGTGGTTTTGGGGGTCGCTGAAGTACGCTGGTCCATTCAGAATTGATCGCCGCACGCTTCGTGCGTGCCGTACGTTTGTAGACGTTGGCCGCCGCCTGCTTTGGTAGTCCTCGCGTGGAAACGCTGATGCTATTGCGGGACTCGGCCTCCGCGTGTTTATGCGCATGCTCCGTGCCAGCGAGCACAACGTTCCGTGGGTGCCTCTTGGGAGATTGAAGGTGTGTCTGCGGTGCGTGGGTACGTGGGAATCTGAATCCGTGTTTTACACGTCGTGCGTGCTTGTACGTTTTCATGTGCTCATCACGTGAACAGGGGGTCCCTGGAGTTTTAGGGTGCCAACGGCAGCATTCAAGTCCTTCTTTATCACCCGCAGACTGCTGCGTGACCACTTATGTCTATCTGCAAAGTAGGCATGCACCTGAGATCTGCAGCAACAGCGTCTTATTTTCATCGGCCTCTCTTCCTTCGGCAAGCCGGCCTTTGCTACAGTGACACGACCTCTTATGACCAATGGATATATGATGACAGATTCTACAAGACACTGCTTCGCTTCGTATGCGACACCATCCTTACGGAACGCATTGTATACAGATATTCACACCAAGTATTATGCCTCAAAGGCATGTCTAAACTGACACAAAAAATTATTCTCTTCATCTCCCGCTAAAGGGAACCATCTGTAGATGCAAACTTAGGTGTTCATCGCGGCATTGCACAGGAGAGAAACCTGGGGAGGCAAAAAGCATGTAATAACGAACCGATGCTTCTTACAGGAAATTGCTATCACTGCTAATTGGCAGTGAGAAGCAGAAGATGCCGATTGTACACAGAGAACCAGAGTGCGCTTTAAGTTAACGCGCACGTTGCAAATTTTTATCGTTCGTCAAGGCACAAGCACGACCGGGCTAGAGGAGCTGCACACTGCGCGTGTGCCGCTCTTCTAGCCCAGCCGTGGCACATGAATAACCTCCCTGGCACTACGTTGGAGGTCAAGATCCAGCAAGATCCAGTGTCTATAGACGATTTTCCGCAGCAGGTTTGCTCCTTCAGATCTCCACAAGACGTCCACAACGCCATGGACGTCTTCTTTCTCTCTAGACTGCGTATTGGGACTGTAAGCTGCCCCACGCTACAAAGGAGTGCTATGAAACATTTCTTCGCGCACTTGAACAGCATCGGTCAGCTAGAGTTTTACACACGTAGTTTTACACTACGGAAAAACAATCAATGTGCGTCCTCATTCAATTGTCAAAGAGATGGCCATTTTTTTCTTCTGTCTTCTGTCTTTACATATTGTCTTTCTTTTCTCTTTCCTTATTCGTACTTTCAAACCCCAATTCCATTCCCCACGCATTGTAGAAAGTCAACGATTCATATATGCCGGGGAAAATTCTCTGCTTTTCAATAAAGAGTTCTCTCTCTGTGGCTATAGTCAACTAGAATATATACTAGTTCGCTATAGCCATGGCCCTCTGCAGCACTGCTCAACAACCGCTTAGCGTCGTCTGCTCGGCATCCCCGTAACTTCTCCGCGCACGTGAGTAAAAGAGAAGCGCATGCCAAGGGGACGCCGGGCTGACGACGCGACGCTTAGTGCTGCAGACGGACACAGCAGAAATACAGCCACGGTAGGGAAAGTCAACATGGCGGCACCTATGCGTTCAGTTTTCTTCCGTCTCTACCATATCATTTCATCGTTCTGCGCTGTCTGTAAGTTTGCACCGCGCTCGTTTATTCGGCTTATATTCACGTCCTGAAGCTTAGAGAGCACTTTACTCATCGGTAATTTGCAGTGTTGTCTAGGTTCATTCCCCAATTTTCGGAGAAAAGGCTTAGTATGCACTGCTCTATAAACACAGCTAATCTCCTCATTAAAGACAGTGCATACGTGAACATTTTCCCCCACCTTGAGATGACGGGAAGCGCTAGCTGATGAGGAAGCGCTAGCAGAACAGAAGAGTGCATATAATAGCACGTTTTTCTCTACTAATTTGGTGTTATATTAGCATTATTTTTATGCGTGTCTAGCTGATTAGTCCTGTCTTGGCATTCACCTTACATTGGAACTGCTTTCATTACGGTAAAATTTAAATGCCCTACCCGAGATACGGTGAAGCATGCCTCTCGAAGGTGGCCTTTTGTATAAATGAGAAAGTGCGTCCTCTCATTTTAGGTTCGAAGCACCCTAGCATTTCGGCTTCTCGGTGGTCATGCCATTGTCCCGTCAGTCATAAGTGCTTATGTACCACAAAAATTAGGTAAACTTCGCTACTTACCACTGGTTCATTCTACTCATATTACGAGTTCATTTTTATGGTTTTCTACGTCATGTTCGTCTAAGCAGCGGAGTCAGGATTCCCGACAAATTTTACCAATGTGCTTATGTATCCTATCCCAAACTAGAGGCACATATTGTAACATTACCATTTTTACCATTCTTGAGTGAGTGGAAAATTCGGCTTACAAGGGTGGCGCAAGTGAACATGGACTAATGAACCCACACCGACACAGAGGTGGAAGCGCTCTAGCATCGGCATACCAAATCTTGAAATACATCTGCCAAGTGGTAATTGCGCATATCCACAAAAAAAAAACAAAAAAACGCCGAGCCTGGGTGGAAGGCGCAGCACAGTCACAGCGAAAGCTAAAAGAGCTGTTTTTCAGAGCCTTTTGTAAACACTCATCGGGTAACAGCTGCAAGCACACTTACTGGGTACCCACTACGGCAATAGGCTGGAACTCGCTATGCTATCCTTCACCATTCTTCTGAGAAGTGTGGTATCCGCTAAACACACGCAAGGAATTTGTACCAATTATTCATGCAGTGGCTGACGACGATGAGGAATTATGCCTGAAGCGGGTATTCGTCACAGTTATTAGGTGATCAAGAACAAGTTTTTGTAATAGGTGAGGTCATTGGATGACCTACTCGTTACGGTATTCGCATTGTGTGACGCGTGGTTGTTCTTTTGCTGTTCTAAAATGCTTTATTGATCATATTAGCGTGATTTCTTTCCGGATGTCAAGCCCGCCTAAACAAGTTTGCGAGCAAGTCCCAAGCGCCAGCGTGGCTTATAGAATACTGGGCTGACATGCAGTGAACCCGGTTTCGAGCCCCGCTGTGTGCTTGGTACTCGTTTCTTTCCCCTCATTTTGTACGAAGTGGTCACGAAGACCGACGGCGGCGATGGACAAATGCGGCGCCGTGCGTGACCAGAGTTGTGATCTCATAACAGCTTCACTGTAAAGTGATAAAGTGAGCAATTTCACCAAGAAGTAGCCAATAACGTTGGTGGAGCTGAAACACCATTCCCTACATGACCCAGTGAACTGAAACCCTGCTGAAACCGAACTGAAACCGCCAGACACTCATGGCACATACCCTTATACTATGCGCGGGTATACGCTACAGGTATGCCGGTGTCTGCCACATGTGAATAAAAGTTTTTATCTACACATAAAAGGGCAGCGTTCACCCGACGAACAAAAATAATATGTTGTGGTCCCAGCGGTAGTGGAACCCAAGATCTGCGTGGCATTTAAGCATTCTACCACAGAGCCATGCACGCCAGGTCTCGGAACAGCATTTCCAATAGACCCCAATGTTCGGGAAATAGCAATTTTGATGCAGTAGTGGCTGTGCAGTCTTGATGATTGATTGATATGTGGGGTTTATCGTCCCAAAGCTCGACAGTCTTATAGACATTACATGGGTTTTCCTATGGTACAACCATCAACTATAGAGTGCTGGAGTTTTGCTAACGTAGCGTCGCTGTGTCCAGCGTGCGCGCGCGTCAACAGTACATAGGAGTATATTGGGTCCTTCATGATGCGCTCGCGGCCATTTTGCTAGCTCCACATATACCAAATTTGGTGATACGTAACGTCAATGGATGACGAAATAATGACTGGTGCAAACATGATAATCCTGATACGCATGTCATGTAAGAACATGACAACATACCACGCTCATAGCGTGCTCGTGGCTGTTTCGCTAGCTTCACATATACTAAATTTGGTATAACGTGACGTGAATAGATGACGAAAATAAACGCACATCCAAACATGATAATCATGACAAGGAAGTTATGTACAGCATTATTTACATTTGCCTCGTAATGCAGCGCTGATTTTCAAGTGACATAGCAACCGTCCTCATTCGTGCTTCGCATATCATCGATTCCCACTGTACGTGCCCCTACGAAAATTGTTATTGAAAAAAAATGAGAAGTTATTGAGCAATGACAACAAATGGCATCGAAAAATACCTGACGGTTCAATTAAAATACCGCAGAGAAAATTGTTGACCAGTATTGAAAATTTGCCCACAACATTGAATTCAAAGCCATCGATGAACTCGATGCAGATTTATCAATGAGAGAAAATTAAATGGCAACGGAAAATATTCTGTGGATCAATTGAAATATCACAAAGACAATGGGTGAGAAGTAGTGGAAATTGCCCACGACTTTTAATAGAAAGCCCTCAACGGTTCGTCAATGCGAATGAAAAACATTAGTTTTATGCACTTTAAAGCGGTTTCTCGCCAATAAAGCGGTATATATTATGACCATAGGTAATTAGAAAACCATTAGCATCACAAGCACCTACATCTGCGGACCACCCCAGCACTGAATTCAAACTCGGGACCTCATGCACGCGAAGCAGACGTCTTACCCTGTGCACGACAGCACCACACTGAGAAGGCGAGTCTTTTTGTGGAGGTATAAATCTACCAAGTGGCTTTTTTGCAAAATGTCAGCCGAACCTTGAACTGTTATTGTGCCATGCGCATGCATTTGATCATAGAATAGCTTGTTGGGCTTCATGAACTCGAAACAATCACGGTGAGTGCGTTCGGCTTCGACTTGGTTCGTGGTGTGCCGTTCCGCAAGAACGATTAAGGTGTGTTTGAGCATTGTTTTAGTGCTTCCCCGTGAACCGCGGGTGTTACACTCACCGATATACGTGGACGAGGCTGTGTTCGGCTGTCGAAACCTACGTGTGTTTCTCGCACGTGCGTGTGCTGTGAGCAATTTTGCTGAATTGTGTCGGGAGGTACACACGTGTCAGTGACAACAGCCTATGCTCAGCTGTTTGAAGACAATGCGCTTTCGCACGTAAACGTTGCATGAGTATTTTAGCGTGCCTACTCTAACACTTGCATTTCGTACGCGCGAACTGCCGGGAGCTGCATGCTGGGACAGCAGCGTCTTTTTAGCATTTCTACGATTACTTATTTCCGCAATAGGAATTTATGCGCATTGTTTCACGATATACAAGCACATTTACTCCCTTTCAGTCTTTAACTGATGTTATTTATGGGGAGTGGCTACTCTTACCTTTATTCAGCATCACATCGTTGTTCAAGTGAATGCCGAAACGCGTACCGAGCTCAAAGATGACGTACACAAATTAGCGGCAGGCAGGCGGGTCTCCCTCAAAGTAAATTATGCTTCTGCACATCGCTTTCGCGAACGTCCGCGTGCAGATGCGATCAAGGAATGGTGAATAATGAACCTCAAAATCTTTATTGTTACTGCATGCAGCATGCTCTTTGGAAAATGGGGATTTTTATAGCTGGTACATTATCTCCACGGGAGTACACTGGTTGTGTTGGTCGTGGTTCACTGTTACAAATCTATGCTGGAATATGAGAACTGTATACTTAATATTCAAAATAGTGAGCAAATGTCGGTGACATACGCTCTCCTGCTAACTTCTGCAACTGAGTTTTGTATACTTGATGTTCCAGTTCATCATCAAATTACACAACCACTAATCAAACATAACCAACTGATTTTTAAATTTGTCCTTTCTCTGTCTCGCTGCCTTCCGTTTGTTACTTTTTTGCCAAGCTTTCCTAAAATCATCAATTCAATTTGCTTTGTATAACAAAAGCATCAACATATAGGCCAGTGTTTTGGTACTGTCACGCATGCACTATAGAGCGGCCACACAACGAACATGAAACTTTTCAACTTCCGCGGTTTTCTCCTCTGTTTTTTTTATCCCCCTCCTTCATGCTTTCGCGCAGGGGAACATGAGCGGGCACGCGTCTCAATTTTTCTTATGAAACATTGCTTACGAAACATTTCGCCCATGGTTTTTTTATAGAAATGAAACAATGAAAATTTATTGCAAAGTGCTCAACAAAAATATTCTTTACGAAATACTTCCTCAATGGTGTTTCAATACATGAGTCAATGACACTTTTATTGCAAAACGCTACAAAAATGTTGGCGACGAAGTATTTAAGCATTGCGGAAACATTGAGGATCCATAGAGCTAATCATTCAATTACAGTTCGACGATGGAAAATCAATAGTCATTTTCATAAGGGTGAGATCTGCCTTTTTGTTTTTACGTGTGAAAGCTGATGGTTCCTCACGGCGTTCGAGGGAGAATTACGCGGCGGGTGTTGGTGGGTTTGTGACACGACAAAGACGGCGAAATTTTGCTCTGCCAAATTTTTGAATTCATGCATGAAGCTACTCCCGAGTCAGTACAGCACAGTAAATATTTAATTTGTTGCTCTACACTACGAGCTAGATAACAACAAAATTCAGTTTGTTTTGTGCCTTGGGACAAGGCGGAAATTTTTGGCGATTCTGGAATGTGAGTGGGGCGAAGGATGACAAAAAGGCAGCCAGTTGCGTTAGAGAGGGTCTTATCATTCCAACTACTAGCTTGCACTCATTGTATATTATAGTTATTTGTTTAAGAGAGTTCGTACCTATAGGAGAATAATATATAAAGCTTCTCGGGGGGAAATGACATGAAAAAAATATATAAACCTGATTGCCGTTCTGGACATGACTCCCCCCAATAACGCTGCACTGAGATTTTTGTGTGTTTTCAACTATGCTTTCAACAGACGCTTAAAAATATGGGAGGATCGTCAAGTCAAGTCGTTCCCAAACACTTCATGGGATATCCAATACCCTAATTGAAAGAAAAGCGCTAGCCAATATTTATCCTGCAAAGTTTTAAGTTCATTGCCTCAGAAAACACCGGCGGACAAAGTCAAAGGTCGTAAAATGCCGGAGCAGTTCTGCATCAGAACGGCAAAAAGTGGTAAAGAAGATAGGTCAAAACGAATCTAGACTTCATTTTTGAATAACCTAATGAGATTCAAGCGTTCAACAAAATACTACGCTAGCAAAAAATCGGCAGATCCCACGTACAGTGGGAATCGATGCTATGCGAAGCATGAATGAGTAATGTTGACATGTCACTTCAAATCAGCACAACGTTACGAGGTGGAAGTAAATCCCATGTTTCGATGTGTTGTATACCTTCGTCTTCTATTAACGTCTCGTGATACCAA
The DNA here is from genome assembly GCA_013436015.1 of Rhipicephalus annulatus. Taxonomy (NCBI): domain Eukaryota; kingdom Metazoa; phylum Arthropoda; class Arachnida; order Ixodida; family Ixodidae; genus Rhipicephalus; species Rhipicephalus annulatus. Next base: position 107,564 of record WOVY01015457.1, on the reverse strand, counting down.
GTTTAGTATATGTGGAGTTTGCGAAACGGCCGCGAGCGCGCTATGGGTGTGGTAGGTTGTCTTGTTCTTACATGCCACGCGTGTTAGTATAATCATGTTAGCACCAGTCATAATATTTGTCATTCATTGACTTCACCAAAGACTGTGGACGGCATCGTCGGCAAGTGTTTCCACCGTTAAGACTGCACCACAGTGGTGGCCGCACACCATGGTGTTTATGCCCTAAGACCCTGCATCTAACTTACGACTCCTCAACAGGCAAGTTCTTTCTGTGCTTCTCGAGGAAACCGTGCCGAATGACATCAAAGACGTGAGTATGAATGCACGGAAGAATGTCCTTGCTGTAGACGTTATGCACCGTAGCGCACTGCAAAGCCTTCGGCACATTACAAAATTCGGCAACACGAAGGTTCGGCCAATGGTCGCTACAGGTTGTAATGGCACTGTAGGCGTCATTTATGATGTGGATCTTTCCATCCCAGCTAATGACCTGCCAATACTAATAAAGCCAGTGACAGAAGGCACCTGCATCACGCACATTACCAGACTCGGCAACTCACCCTGCTTGAGGCTTGTGTTCGAGGGAGTCAGCCTTCCCTCGTATGTCAAAGTTGGCCATGTTTGCCACTCAGTGCGTCCATACATACCAAAGCCACTGCAATGCTACAAGTGCTTCAAGATGGGACACGTAAAATGTGTCTGTGAAAACAAAGTTGTGTGTCCGCGGTGCACTGAGTCTCACTCAGAAGACGCCTGCGGTGCCACCGTGTTACGATGTCCAAACAGCCACGGCACTCATGAGGCCTCATCCAAAGATTGCCCGCTGGTGCGAAACGAGCACGCGGTACTCAGGCGTATGGTGGGGGGCAATTCAACGCACAGGGAAGCTGCCGCTACACTACGCCGACGACGGCGTCGTGGGCGAAGACCATCACAAAAAAACTGCTGTACCGATCGAGAGATGTCATCCTTTATCAAAGAGGCTGACCCACAAACACCGAGCTCACTGAACACGGATACTGCCAAACAGAAGAAAGCGACAGCAGTCGCACCTTCCGAACAGTGGCCCTCACTTTCACGAAGTCAACCTACTTCGGAGCTGCATCAAATCCCGCCGGCCTCGACGACCCCTCAAACCAGTGATGCGATGAATGAAGATCAAGTGATAAGCTTGCTGCAATCGCTGATGAGTACCATCCGTGTCCTACTGAGTAATATGAAGACTTCGGCTGCGCAGACCGCACTGCATGTGCTGGACACCCAGAGTCCGGTGCTTCCAGCTCTAAAGTAAAACCATGGCCAGCGAGGCACCGTCGTTTGGCGCGGAAGTCAAGAATGCATCTGTCTTTCAGTGGAACGCCAGAGGACTGAAGTCGCGCATGTCTGACTTTAGACAGTTTGTATTTGTGAACCGCTTCCCCATTATCGTAATTTGTGAACCCAACCTGTCTGATTCAATCAAGCTGTCAGGATATGAGTGCTTTATGTCCTCCACTCACAGAGACTGCAGCAACGTTATTGTATTTATGCGCCATGACCTCACTTACGTTCACCACAGAGTGTCGCCTGATGAAGGGAATCAGTATGTGTACCTTACTGTGAAGAAGGATAAGGTTGCTTTCACGATTATTGGAGCTTACTTATCTCCATCAAGCCGCCTTGACTGCGAGCGCTTACGCGGTATTCTGACATTGACTCCAAGGCCATGGGTGATCACTGGCGACTTCAATGCCCATTATTTCCTATCGGGATGCTCCAGGGTCAACTTTAGAGGAAGAAAATTGGTGTCCTTAGCCTCGGAGTATGAACTCTGCCTTTGTAACGTTGGAAGCCCTACATATTTACGCGGATCAGCCTATAGCAGCTGCCTGGACCTTACATTGGTTTCTCGCTCACTTACCAGGAAAGTTCACTGGTTTTCGGATTTGGAAATGCGGGGCAGTGACCATATACCAACTTACCTGTGTATAGAAGGCCTCAAATACACCGATTGGCAGAAATTCAAAATGTTAATGGAAGACTTCTGTACCGACGGCTCATCATATAACCTAGAGGACTCGATAAAGGATGTCCTGCAGAATACCACGCATTCACTGTTGACTAGTCACAAGCGCACCGATTTCGACATAGAGCTTGAGAAACTTCGCGCAATACGCCGTCGTACAGAACGAAGGTACCGGCGGACAAAGTGCATGGATGATTTGAGGCTGGCTAGACGCATTTAAAAGAAAATGCAGTGGCACATGGATAAACAGGCTAGGCGGCGTTGGACATCCTTTTGCGAGTCGTTGGATCCACGAAGGCCCCTATCACTGATATAGCAAACTGTCCGGGGTCTCAGCACAACCTTGGGTCAGCGACACCCGTGTACATCTCTGGCACTTCACCTTCGATGCAGAGAGATTTACGTCGCAGAATTTTTCTGTAGAAGAATTGCCGGTGATTCCAATTTCACAGTATCAAGAATGGGAACATCTGACAACCCACCGCCCTCACGTGATCCCCGTATGGAATGCCAGTTTTCTATAGATGAGCTAAAGGCGGCACTGGCACTGTGCAGACGTTCTTCAGCACCCGGAGCTGACGGCGTTACCTAACGTGCCCTTTGTAATCTTGAAGACGAAGCTCGGAAGGCACTCTTACGCCTATACAACGACTCCTGGCAGACTGGTACGGTTCCCCAGGCATGGAAGTCCAGTCGCCTCATTCCGCTTCTAAAGGCTGGTAAATCTCCTTTAGATATTGCCTCATACCGTCCTATCGCACTTGCCAGTTGTGTGGGGAAAACGATGGAACGAATGGTTCTAACACGAATGGAGTGGTATTTAGAGCACTACGAAATCTATCCAGTATTCATGACCGGATTCAGGCGCGGCCATTCGTCAATCGACAATGTTGTTGATCTGGTGACATATGTTCAACACCAGAAAGCCTGTAAGAGACAGTGCGCCGCCCTGTTTCTAGACGTTAAGGGGGCTTACCACAATGTCACCCATGAAGCCATCCTTATTGCTTTGGAAACAGTAGGTCTTGGTGGCAAGATATATATGTGGGTGTACAGCTACTTACAGCTGAGATCTTTTTACGTGATGACAGCGAATGGCCCAACACCTGATTATTACAGCCGCCGAGGAGTTCCTCAGGGAGGAGTGCTAAGCCCCACACTTTTCAACCTAACTCTCATTGGTCTAGTCGAGCAGCTACCTAGCACTGTGGAACTTTCTGTCTACGCTGATGACATCTGCATTTGGACATCAGGTGTGACAAGGCCTCAGCTTCGCGCCCGCCTTCAGAAGGCTGCTACAACGACGTCATGCTACCTTCGTAAACAAGGCCTCGAGGTGTCCTGTGGAAAATGTGCAGTGGTAGCGTTCACGCGGAAACCAATGTCTGCGCACAGCATATCGATTAATGAAGAATACACATCGTTCAGCAGAAGCCACAGGTTCTTGGGAGTCATTCATTAAATCTATTCACAACTTTATTCTGATGGACATATCAACATGAAATGGTTTTTATAGGTTTTCGTACTTCTATAGCGAAATTGCTTGAAATTCCATGACTTCTCTACAGTGATGCTGATGAATTGTGCTGTACTGGATGTTTTTCGCTTTCCTCACCACTGTCCTTGTTTTTGTTTTTTATTTTTTTTGTTCACGAAACTGTTTACACGAGTATATGCCTCACTCTTTTTTTTGTTTGTTTACGAGCCGGGCTGTAGGCCTAGTCAGGAAACAGTTTCGTCTGTTTCCTTTTGCCTCATCTCGGTGGCATGTAACTGTTGTGTACACATGCCAGAATAAAGCATTAATATTATTATTATAACAGACAGAAACCTGTCATGGACGTCACACGTGAACTATATGAAGAAGCGGCTGATCGCAACATGCCACATGTTCAAATTCCTTGCAGGAAAGAATTGGGGAGTGCCCATACCATCCATGCTACAACTGTACAGAGTGCTGTTTATCGGATTCTTACGGTACATCTTACCTGCAATATCTAACACCGGCCGGACCAACCTGTGCGCAATTCAGAGCATTCAAGCCCAAGCACTTAAGATATGCCTTGGATTACCCCGCAGTGCTTCAACGGCTGAAACCATTGCCATCGCTCAGGATCACTCGATAAAGACGCATATTATTAGCGAGACAATGCGCATGCATCTCAGGCATTATGCCAGGACCCCTTCTCACCACCTGGCGAGCCTAGCTGCTGAAAGGCCCCGCACGACATACGGCACTATTGTCTACAAGCATCGTTCATCGTTTACTGAGACATACGCACCTGCATCAAAGCCACTGCTTCCTCCTTGGAGCTTGAGCCGGCCGCGAGTTCACTTAATGATTCCAGGAATGAGGAGAAAATCGGACTTACCGACACATGCCCTGAAACAACAGAGTCTATTCCTACTGGAACAAAACTACAGTAACCACGTGCACATTTACACGGATGGCTCTACTACGCCGTCTAGTTCATGTGGAGCAGTGATTATGCCATCACAAGGGGTAACTCGGTATTTTAAGACTTCACATGTCACAACGTCAACGACGGCAGAACTCGAGGCTCTGCGCAATGCACTGGACCTCATTAATTCAGAAGAAAGACCTGGTAAATGGGCTGTGTCTTCTGACTCAAAACTAGCGTTACAGTGCCTGATATCAGTTCTCCGACGCGGATGCCACGACCAGTTGACCTACCAAACCGTGAAACTTCACCACCTTTTAATACAAAAAGGCCACGACATCGTCTTTCAGTGGTTACCTGGGCATTGTGGTAGAGGCGGCAATGATTCTGCAGATCATGCTGCTCGCACGCCACATAAAGAATCGAACAGCGTTTCAATTCCGCTTTCAAGAGCGGATGCGGCGAGGCAGATTCGTCAACTGGCCCGCAGTCTCACACCGACTGAGTGGAACACACCAAGCATACGACGTACAAGACTGCACGAGCTCGACCCTTCACTACAACTCCGGCCTCCACCCGGCCTACATCGACGTGCAGCTTCGCTTCTCTATTGCCTTTGGCTGGGAGTTGCTTTCATGAAAGCTTATACCACGTTAATCGGAATTACTGACAGTGCGGCGTGCGATGTTTGTGGCACCGACGAAAATATCGAACACATGCTGTGCTATCGTCCTCGATTTGCCTCAGATAGACAAGTACATGCCAACGCGATGCGGTGGCTGGATGATCGGCCTCTTTCTGTGCAGGTGCTATTACAAAAACGTCCACATGCCTCGACAGCCCACAAGGCAGTGAAAGCCCTGCTGTGTTTCCTGAGAAAGACAGGCTTGTGTGAACGCCTCTGACATGCGGTGGAGTTCTTTCTTGTCCTCTTCCCTAATCCCCCAGTGTAGGGTAGCCAACCGGATGTCTTTCTGGTTAACCTCCCTGCCTTCTCCCTTTTGTTGCTTCCTCCTCCTCTATTGACGTCACGTAACACCAAATTCGGTATATGTGGAGCAAGCAAAGCGGTCGCGAGCACATCATGAAGGGCCCAATATACTCCAATGTAGGGTTGACGCACGCACACGCTGGGCACAGCGTCACTACGTTAGCAAATCGCGAGAACACTATAGTCTGACGCCAGGCGCGACCAGCGTCCATCGGCGTGGCCCAACGGCAACCAGCGCGAAATGCGACATGCGACATGCTGTGCGAAATGCGACATATATTAACATTTCTCTATGCCGACGCGTTACCAAGACAACACTGCGTCTCCCTCATTTCGGGACGGAGGCACGCCGGACGCGCTAGAACGCGCATGCGTCAAAGCAACGAAAAGCGACGTGCGCCTGCGAGTGTGTGGCAGGACCGGCGCCTGGCATGGCAACGCCGGCGCGACGCGACGACATGAACGCCAGCTAGCACGCGCACCGCGTTATGTCAAAATGTATTGGCGCCTTGACTGTGGCATGTAGTGATGTTGTCACATGACACGCATGTCATGATTATTATGTTTGCACCAGTCATATACCTTCGTCACCCATTGGCGTCACGTAATACCAAATTTAGCATACGTGAAGCTAGCGAAACGGCTGCGAACGCATCAAGAGCGTATCATGTAGTCATGTTGTTACGTCACACGCATTTCATGTTTATCATGTTTCCACCAGTATCATGCCTTTTTCATCAATTCACGTCCCGTAATACCAAATTTGGTATAAGGGAAGCTAGCAAAACGGCCACCAGCGCATCGTGAGCGTGGCATGTAGTCATGTTGTTACATGACACGCATCTCATGATTATCATGTTTGCAACAGTCACGTATACCTTCGTCATCGATTCACGTACCGTAATACGAAATTTGGTATATGTGACGCTAGCGAAACGGCCGTGAGCGCAGTGTGAGCGTGGCATGTAGTCATGTTGTTACATTACACGCATGTCATGATTTTCATGTTAGGGTCTGTCCCTTATGTTCGCCATGCAACTACGCCATGTCAACGAAACCACCGCAAGAGCTGACGAACCATGCAAAGTAAATCATGACATTCAAGGCATATTTTTCACAATTTTCATGTTATGACTAGTAAAATATATTCTTCGTACTGTCATATTATGCCATACTAAGTTTGGTATCGATACCATTATCTAAACGGCCAGGAAAGCTAAATGTCGCAAGCGGCTAGATAGATAGATACGCTCAATGTCGCCGAAGTTCGCTAAGAAATGCTTCGCATTAAAAAAAGTATGTTGGTGTTGGGTCTGCGAAGACTTTCGGAGGAAAACAACTTCGCGTTCTGTCGAAATTCGATGCATAGAGTCCAACGACTGGGCTCCTTGAGACTGCGTAAGGGCCCACAAAGTGAAGTTCAAGCCCCAGGCAGCGTCTTGTTTTGCCCCATAGTTTAGGCCAGAGCGAGACATCTGGAGCATTTACCATTTATTAAAGACGATAGTCTTTCTTAGGAACCTTCGAAGTAAAAACTTTGGTCTGTCTGTACACTTGTCTGTTTGTCCACCGTTACCACGAACCGGGTACGTTAAACAGTACCAGCCGATACCCCGAACGGCCGACCCCATCCGCAGCGCCCACCAACGTTGCTTAAGGATCAGCGTTCATACGTGTGCGATTGTCAATTGAAAAGCAATTATTGCGGATATCTGAGGCACCATAACAACACGTGTATATTCTGCATGTTCGTCTTTTACTAGAAAAGGCATACATAAGTAATTCCAAGGACCGTAGCGCTTATCCCGCAGCGCTGACCATGCAACGCTTGCACGAAGAAGCGAGTGTTTCCAACGCTTGGTAAGACGAGACGGTGGTGGCACCTACCCATCGCCTTGCGTTCTACATCTTATCACCTCTGAGACCAGCGCGCACGCCTGTCTCAGGACCAGGCGCTTTGTTCTCAAAAAAAAAAACTGCCAGATGGCGCTCATGTCACACGTGTGATAAGGTCTCTAGATGAAACAAGGTAGCATCACTCATTGTTCTCGAGCCGTCCTCCTCACTCTCTCAATTACTCCTCTTTTTCTCTGCCATCCGCGTCTGTAATTGGTGCATTATTTGCACGTGATCTTGCAAATGGCTGGTGGTGTTATTTATTAATATGCAAAAGGTTCAAAACGAGTACGCATGCGCATATGGCTCCAGCCGGATTCTCGCCGTGACCAAAGACAAAATCGTAGCCAGAACATAAACTGAAGAGGAGGAGTGTTTCGGTGTGCGCTAAGTCGACCAAAATTGTTTCGCCATGCTCGTTCAATGCAACATCTGCGTTTTTCAGCAGTGCTGCGTTGCCGTAAACAACAGAAAATGGTTTCGCTCTCTTCAATTTACCTCGTGCTTTCCGAGATGAAGCGCACCATGAAGTGCAACTATGAACCATTTCACGCGAATACTTTCGTGCAACTCCGTCAACGTATGTGGACGCGGAGCTGCGAAGCGAGTTCACTTGTCGGTTTTTATTGAAACGCCAGGCGCGCGTCTAATGCGTGTCTAGTGCATGCCAGTTGGTACAAATACATGTGGGTATGCACGTATACAGAAGAGCTGTAGGTTGTAATCAACGCACCTTCAGAAACATTTCTTTCTTGACCAGTTCCCGCTTGAGCCGAAACGCGCTGCTTCGAGACACCTCACCAGTAGAACTCTCACTTTTCAGGAAGTTGCCAGCACCGCATCAGAATCACTTGGCATCACGATTGTCCAAATGGGCACATTTAAAAAAAAACGTCATCGCAGTGCTGCTGGACGAGTGTTCGTACCAGTCTGGTCGTACTTTTTTTTCTTGCGTGTGCACAAGCCGGTTGTTATCAATCGTCACAACGTCACGCCCTGTGGCCACTTACAGGATTCAGCAAGAAGCACGTTCACTGTGTCACAGCACGAACAAAACACAATCGGAGAAGTGGACTAGTCAGAACTGGACGAAATACCGCGGCTGTGGAACTAAAATGTACTACGCGAGACGCCATGGCTAGTGGTGTAAAGTATAGAACTGCCCAACGTTGCCGGTTGAGTAACGCACATCCCGCTTGCTCTTGTGTTGTGCCGTTTATGTTCATAAAGGTAACTGTTTATTCTACGTCTTATTTCGTTCCATTTTGTTTCATTTACATCTACTCACCGTAGCAACAGAACCCAAACATTCGCTTTTGGATGAAAGTTTTAAACCTTCTAGAGGGCGCTTCAGGCAAATAAGCGAGGAGGAAAAGGGAGGGTGTCGCTACCTTGGAAACTTGTTTCATCTAGGGACCTTAACGTGTGACGTACCTTGATGGGCTGGTTCGCCTTCGCTGCATGCTCGAGGCACTCTAACGCAGCGCCTCCGATTTTCTTGCGCAGATCATCGAATAAATGTTTTGTTCACTCTCTCCACATGCAAGACTATCGTCTTTCGACGACATTTGCAGATTACATGCAGATACGGGGCCATTTTTTTTAAGTATAACAGTAGCAACATACCAATATTTATGTAGCACACGCCTTGTGCCCAAAGGAAAGCTTTTGAATTGATTGATTTGTGGGGTTTAACGTCCCAAAACCACCATATGATTATGAGAGACGCCGTAGTGGAGGGCTCCGGAAATTTAGACCACCTGGGGTTCTTTAACGTGCACCCAAATCTGAGCACACGGGCCTACAACATTTACGCCTCCATCGAAAATGCAGCCGCCGCAGCCGGGATTCGAACCCGCGACCAGCGGGTCAGCAGCCGAGTACCTTAGCCACTAGACCACCGCGGCGGGGCAAAAGCTTTTGAATTAGTGTTTAATTTTAAGAAATGAAATGAAAAAAAAATTCACTATTTAAAAATTTTTGTCGCGTTTTACCCTACCTATACCTACTTTGTTATAAGGAGACTGACAATTAGGCAAAGCGTGTCACAACACACTGGTGGAAGTAGAGAGGCAGTAAATGATTCATACAGACTTGCCCGTATATTGTCTTCGCGATTTGAATAACAGTCGTATTTGAAATTGTGGAAGTCGCTATAACGGGCGTTCCGCGTCGTTTGCACGAACATAGCAGGTTTTCCACATGGAGAAAACAGCGAAATCTGCAAAAGCGAGCTTTTGCAGACTACCACAAGTCGGGGTAGCCCTTGCGTTCCAGACATTCACGAAAACATAGCCTGTCAAAGTGCCAAACAAACTATTAAATGACAATAAATATCGTTACTACACGATGAGTTGACTTTTGAGTAGCCATTTAAAAGATACATGCGCAGTAATTCAGTTATTGGGACAAAGGTCTCATACATGTTTCGCAAAACATTTTGTGGCCTCAAAGAAACAGTACAAGACGATTACTTGAGTTCAAGGAACTTTTCTCACATGCATGAGTTCAGACAAACGCTGATTAGCCGTGCAATTACCAAATACGACGAAGCAGGAAGCCATGCGACAAAAGTGCAATGATAGCACCACTGTCCCATTCGTTGCTAAACGCGCGTTTTGATTGTCTATACCTGTCAAAAGTTAGCAGGCTAGGTGTGGGGTCCAAATGACCGCAGATGCCTCAACCACCGCCGAGGAATTGCGACCCAAGGCGTCGTGGATCACTTTCCAGTAACAGTGGTATTCTGTCAATTGATAAAATGCCTCTTTCAAATTCACGTATATACCGCGACGCAGAAAAGCGGGTGTGTTTTTCTAATGGTAACAGCGTACCATTTGCATACGTTTTACACTGCAGATACCGCTTCATGCCCATCGAAAGCCCACCACAAGCCTCAACAAGTAGCTTATCCTGCGTTCCCGAAAGAGCATCTCATTATGCGGAATAGCTTCAAATAGCGGCTCAAAGAACATGAAAAGAAAGCCGTTTTTTTTCTTTTTTGCGAAAGCCGCATGAGCAGTTTTTGACGGATGCAACAGCTCTCCAGAGTCCCAGCCACTCGCGACATTACCTGCCCGAATCGAGTACTCATCGAATATGCCCAAAATTGTTGATGCCGCGCGCGTATGCATGTATCTCGCTTTTAAGTGAGTTCTTCAAAGGCTTTCGTTGTGTCATTATGAGATCGTTATCTCTGCAATAACGTCAAACCCTTAACTGAATACTTCCTTGAAGTTGTCCTTTTCAGTGTGGCTTGTCTTAGGACAGGGCTAGTGACTACTGCGTACCGCTGAATCATTCCATCAGTTCGATGTGGCATCATAGAGGTGTAGGCTTACGCCGCAGGAGCGAAGGAAAGAGACGCCTGAACGACAATCGACGCCAGCAAGTAACGCGAGTCTCCTCTCCCCTCACCCCCCCCCCTTTTTTTTTTGCTTCACGTGCCACCGCTAAGCGCCGTATTTTCTTGCGTTTGCTGTCGCGCGCTCTCCGTTTTGCGCATCGTCCAAACGAGGGCACTACAAAGGAATGTATAAAATGGTTGTACGCAGTAGTGGCTGCCGTCACGATCTCCCGGTCACTGCGATCACAGAGATTGCAACCACTATCGTACTGAAATATTTCTACTCGTTCAATTGGTTATGGCAGTCGCCTCTATTGTTCAGCATAATGCGAACGTTCATTGGCGCCGTGATGCTCACATAACGTTGCATACAGTGACACACTGGGGCAGGGCAGCTAACGCATTCTTGACTATAAAAAGAAAAAAAAAAGGTGTGAGCACTCTGTCACCGTGAGGATGGCTTTCTCCGTTCTCTTTCTCAGCAGTGCATAACGGCCAAGCTGAACAGAGACTCGATATGCAGGAAGAAGGCGCACGTGAGGGGCCGACGTGGTTCCCTCAACGTGGCCTGCAGTCTGGGTCACGCCAACCGAGCTCCAGCGGAGGTCGTCGCTGCAACGTACTTAACTAACCACTTGGATAACGCGCCCGCCGCTCTCTTCGCACACGATCAGCTAGCTCTCTTCCAACGACCTACGAGGGCCGAACTTTGAACTTGCACCTGCTACCTGGATCAAAAGGAGCAGCACTCTCTCCCGCAATCACAGCCACTTGTTCTACTCTCAGTCCCAACGTTCGCCACGCACTCATCTCGAGATGGGACAGCGCGAGGTCGATGACCGCACTGTAAGGGCCCTTATACAAAATGTACGCCGTACATAAACCCGCTGAGCTAAGCTGAAGAGCCATTCTCGGCAGCTCATTATAATAGTGACGGAAGGATTACAGGGTAAGTGCCATCGTGGGCAGAGGGGGCGTGGCCTCTCCACTTTCTAGCTCATTTGCAGATTGGTGAGTCGGGCGTATATGCAAGCTCCGCCGCAAACATGGAAATGAATTTTCGCGTACAGTGCACGTTCGTGACCGGCATATATGAGCCTTATATATAAGGCCTTAGGCAGGGTCCTGATTACCGCTACACTTTGGAAGTAATTTTCATTAGGGGTGGTGGTTTTATGTACAAAATGGTGCTGCAAGTGGCGGATAACTGTTAACATATAAACGCTTTTCGCAAGTCGCTTGCACTGTGCAGTCAAGCAGCTACATTTAGAGCCCTAATATGGAGGCTGTCTTCCTCTATGTGGCCCCCGCCGTGGTGGTCTAGTGGCTAAGGTACTCCTCTGCTGACCCGCAGGTCGCGGGATCGAATCCCGGCTGCGGTGGCTGCATTTCCGATGGAGGTGGAAACGCAATAGGCCCGTGTGCTCAGATTTGGGTGCATTTTAAAAAAACCCTAGGTGGTTAAAATTTCCCGAGCTCTCCACGACGGCTTCTCTCATAATCATATGGTGGTTTTGGGACGGTAAATCCCACATATCATAATTGTTCTGTGTGGAAATGAGCTTTAACTTAAAGCAATTCAAGCATGTGTCAATCAGGTATTCACATTCATGTTTTCTTTTTGACGGAAGCTTGTGTCACATATAATTCATCACAACTTAACATGTGGCGAGTCAAATCAACCTAGTGGGCTGTCAGTCATTTGCTGGTGATTTTTTTTAAGTGCGAATGCACTTTATAACCAACCCTGAATTCACCATCCGTGGTGCGCCTCCTGCTCTCCCCTAGCAATGGTGCGAGGAGCGGAGAGGAACGTCTGTAGCAACGGCGCAGCGACGTCACACACCACGTGATTGCGCGCGCTCCGCCCTCCGCTCCGTGGCTGCGCGCAGCCACGACTTGCTCGAGATCGGCAAGTCGTCATAGGTACGGATCCATCGCAGGCATCAACCTCGACTGCGGTACCTTCAACATCGAGTACAACGTAATCGAATGCGGGCATCGCACGCGTCGTTGAAGATGTCGCGCCGGTTGAAGACAAGACAGCGCGGCGAAGGGCCCGTGATGCCGAGTGCAAGCGCCGCGGGCGAAGCGGGCCGCGGACATCAACAACATTATAGTGCGAATTTATTCTCACATATATGCGTAAGCTCACCAAGATTTCCCGAGAGGGTCTAATGGTTCCTGGGAATCGCAATGTGATCACACGGGGGAGTTTACGTTAACTCACTGGCGAATGCCAACGGATTTTAACTTTACTCCCCCTCATAGCATCACCCCGTGCATTCGCACTTAATCATGCTCACCCTCGGGGAAATGCTTGGGTTTTTTTTTAAAGCAGAGCTTTTTATGACCTGCCGTCTGTTCGGTTCACGATGTACTCAAGAAACAGCCGTCAGCACGTCAGCGCCGGTTTCCCTTCTCGAACATGTGCGCCCAGCGCACGCTCTCGCGCTGCACCGCTTTGCCCGGCGAGGACTGCAATAACTCCAAATAGTGGGCGAACGAGTACAGAGAGAGAAGAAATGTAGGGAAAGGTGGACTGAATAATCTTATTCCGAAAGCCCATGTTGCATAAATTCTTTTGTTGCCGTCGACGACGTTGGCTAGAAGGGAGCCAAATTTCGCTCCGTGGTAGCTCAGCCCGTGCGACCAATGTTTCCGATTCCGCCTATAATAGGCGGATTGCGCTTTTTTTTTTCGCCGAGTTGCATCTGCAGTATTTCAGTAACTTGTGTTTTTTTGCCTATTAACACTTTTCCGACAAATGTGCTTATTTTGTAATCATCATGCCACCAATGGTGCATTGGTCATTCAATAAATTAGTAATTTGTCGATGAGGTAGCGTAGTTGGGCATAGCAGGGAAATATAGGTTGAGAAAAAGAGCATGTAACGTTAATTATGCACTGGCAAAGGTATATTCAACGGAATTGTGACTATACCCTGGAGACAGTGCTAAATTTAGTTATATGCTTTCGTTCACACTTCTGCATATTATCGGATGACGACAAAGTATCTCTGTAGCTGAGTGTTTACCAATCACCTCCCGAATTTTCTGTTGTTTTCGCATTTCTACGGGAAACATACAGTTTCCTGCTTGTCGAAGATGGAAGTGGACTCTCCTGCACGCTCACCAGCCCTGGCGGCGTCAGTGTCGGCAGCCTCGAGGAAGTGGATTAGCGTTTCCAGTGACAGCGAGGCAACCATCTTTGACACCACCGAGAACGCCGACAGTTCTGATAATGAATAACACACTGTAATGAATCAGAAGGTGAAGCGGAGGATGCTTAGGGCCTACATAGACGCAGCTTCGAAGACCACGAAAAGCTCACCGAAGTACACCGTCCTGTTTTTGCCCACGCAGCTTTCCATCAACATGAGACTGCTCAACAGGCAAGTGGTATCTTCAGAGCTCAAAGCACTGATACTGAACAGTATTGAAGACATCAGAGAGAATCCCCGGAAGAATGTTGTCGCGATGGACGTCACTCAAGCGTCTGCATTAGATTCTCTGAGCAAGGTCACCGTTCTCGGTGACATGAACGTTCGCACGATCCTTCCGCTAGGGAGACGAGGAACTACTGGCGTCATATATGATATTGATGTGACCATCCCGAATGAATACCTGCCAATTCTCATTAGGACAGCCAATGATGGACCCGAAATTCTACAGGTATGCCGCCTAGGAAAGCCTCGGCGCGTGAAGATTGATTTTAAGAGTGATTGCCTGCTTTCACATTTCCGGTAGGTCGTTTCCGACATGCTGTGCGGCCCTTTGTTCCTAAGCTGCTTCATGCCGAAAATGTCAGAAATTTGGTCAAGTGAGAACCGTCTATGGAAATTCTACAACATGTTCCCGCTGCGGTGCAACACATTTGGCCGAACAGTGTAAGGCTGCATCTTACAACTGCCCGAATTGCCAAGGACCCCATGACGCCTCATCGAAGGAGTGTCCGAAAATAAGGCAGGACATTTTCGTTTTGAAGAAAATGGTCAGAGACCATTCGACTCACCGGAAAGCAGCTGCTGTCAACAGGCGACATCGTTCTCGTAGCAGAAGCTCATTAAAAAAGTCTATATACCGATGCATGCTTGCAGCAAAGCCCTTTTCGGTAAAATCTACATCGTTAGCAACGCCAAAGACAAACAACACGTGCACTGCGAATACTACATCCGAAAAGAAGATTGAAGAAGAAGCATGGCCATCACTTCCACGAATTACTACTGGGAATAAAGTGCAAAGCGCACCGGTAGCACCACGCTCCACATCTCGCCCATGAGCTCCGAGAGCATGACCGTGAAATTTTGATGATGATCAAGTCTCACATTGATGCCACACGCACCCTTGTAGGTGATATGAACACACCAACAGCACGATGAACAGTGCGTGTATTGGATTCCCTGAGTCCAGTGCCTGCCAATTCTGCGTAGACACAATGGCTCATCCACCACCTTCATTTCGTGAAGAAGTGCGTGGTGGGACGGTTTTACAGTGGGATGCTAGAGGACTTAAATCACGGATTTCTTGTTTTCGCCGGTATGTTTTCTGCAATAGATTTCCTATGTTAGTAGTATACGAATCAAACCTATCAGAACCGATCAAGCTCTCTGGCATTGAATCTGTCATTTCATCTTCTTGTGGTGAGCCCAGTAAAGTAATTGTATATATTTACTCAGATCTAACCTACTTTCCGCAGTTGGTGCAACCCCCGACGGAAATCAGTACGTGTGCCTCCGTGTTAAGAAACAGAAGGTAGCCTTCACGCTTATCGGAGCTTACATTTCTCCATCTGGTCAGTTCTATGGTGAAATACTGCACGACGTCCTGACGGCTACACCTGGTCCCTGGATTATCACTGGGGATTTTAATTATCACTTCCTTCGGGGTAGCACCAAAATTGATTCCAGGGGGCGGAAACTTGCTCACATCACCTCACGCCACGAACTTCACATTATGAATTACGGCAGTCCAATGTATATACGAGATTTTAGTTACAGCAGTTGTTTGGATTTGGCGCTGGTGTCACGGCTACTCACTCAAGAAGTGTGATGGTTCACCGATGTTGAGAATCATGGCAGTGACCATATTCCAACGAGTTTGAAGGTCACAGGTTTCGCAAATTCCTCTTCTTCAGTTTACAGAAAAGCTAATTGGACAATGTATAAGATGAAGGTGGATGAGGCATGTGAAGGTGTCACGTGCGGCCTGGAGGAGGTAATCGGAAATGTAACGGAAGCGGTTAAGAGCACCATAACGCACACATCAAAGCCCACAGAGTGTCATGGGGAACTTGAGCGTTTACGTACGATTCGGAGGCGAGCTGAGAGGAGGTACAGGCGCGATAATTAAATTCATGACCTCAGGGATGCTCGACGCTTACAAAAGAAAATCCAACATTGAATGGACAAGCTGGAGGGCCAATAGTGGAGTGAGTGAGTGAAACAACTTAATTGACGATCTGGCATAAAATGGGGAAGGGGTAGGGGGATTAAAGCGAGACACTAGCGTGCTCGGACGTCCCGGAGCAGCAACCTACTCGCGTCAAACCCGTGGGGGCGCCACTTGTGGCCGCTGGTGTTCTACTGATGTATGCCAACACTGCAAGAAAGCGCGAGCCACCCAGAGACACCTCCTCTGGGACTGTGCACCACCGCCGGGCAACCAAGAAGTAATGCCAACTGCCATAAGCAGCAAAATCATCAGCCGAGAGCCAGGCAACCAAAGAGACGTGGTCCAGCACGTGCTTAGCATCCTGGAACGCCAACGGTGGAGGAAATTTTGCGAATCACTCGATCCTCGCAAATCGATGTCCCTGATATGGCGAACAGTACGTGACCTCGGGTTTAATCCACAACAACGACATCCATTTTCCACACTGGCTCTCCAACAAGGACGCCTGCAAGTTGACATTGCCGAAGATTGCAAGTTGACATTGCCGGGTAATGTGGTCACCATGAGTGATGAAGTTCTCGGCGATGCTCCTGTAACGCGCGTCCCTTAACTCAATGTGCTTTTCTCACTCAAAAACCTGACGTGGCCCTAGCTACTTGCAGGCGTTCATCGTCACCTGTGCCGGATGGCATCACGTATGCTGCGTTATGCCATCTTGAAGGATGAGGCCGGGACCAGCTACCGGAATGCTACAGTCATGGACTGACGGTGTCATTCGTGATAGGTGGAAATCGAGCTTGATACCGATCCTCAAGACTGGAAAATTGCCGCTTAACCTCACATCATACCGACCTATTGCGCTGTCTAGCTGCGTGGTAGACGTACTGGAAAGAATGGCCTTCACACGCCACTAATTTTATTTAGAGCGCTACAATATATATCCAGAGGCTAAGGCTGGTTTTCGACGAGACCGTTCTTCTATAGACAATGTCATCGACATTGTGACCTCTGTGAAATAACAGAAATCCCTCAAGCGCATATCGGTTGCTATGTTCTTCTTCGTGAAAGGGGCCTACGACGACGTAATGCATCACGTCATTCTCGATGCCTTCTAAAATACTGGAATTGATGGAGAAATGTTTAAATTGTTTCGGAGCTACTTATTGAAGAAATCCTTTTTCATGCACACTGCAGAAGGCCCCACCATAGACCATTATACCTCTCATGTCGTCCGACAGGGTGGCGTTCTCAGCCCTACTTTGTTTAACCTCATGATTATTGAACTTGCCCGAGTTTTGCCTCGATCAAGCATACTTCTGTGTACGCCGATGACATCTGCATCTGGGCTTCGGCAGTGACACGACCCCAGGTACGGGCAAAGCTCCAAAAAGCAGCGACAACAACGTCGAAGCATCTCCGTTCTCGAGGGCTAAGAATTTCCCCCGTGAAATGCGCCTTAGTTCCTTTCACTCGCAATTCGATGTTCTGGTATCCCGTTTTCATCGAAAATATTTGAATTTTGTATACGAGACGTCATCAATTCCTGGGCATCATTAATGAGAGAGATCTATCGTGGAGTGCTCACATCGCGCACTTGAAGAAGAGGCTCAGTTCTATCGCCCATCTAATAAAATTTCTCCCTCGTAAAACTTGGAGAACTTCCGTGTCAGCCATGCTTGAGCTGTACAGAGCGTCCTTCTTGGGTTTTTTTTTTGGTATAGCACAAACGTGCTTTCAATTGCCGGAAAAATCAACATTTGGCTCCTGCAAAGCATTCAAGGCCAAGTTCTTCGCACATGCTTCGAATTTCCTAGGTGGACTAACATGGTCCCAACTATTGCCATTGCCAAAGACCACCCGATTACGACCTATATAACTGTCCGCACACTGCGGGCGTACATTCGCCATATATCCAGACTGCCTAACCACCACCTTGCTAGCTTGCCACTGGAAAGACCAAAGGCAGAGTTCTCCAGAATAGGGGCGAGTAACCAGCATTTCATCTCCTGGAGTTTCTCACCCGCCACCATACCGCTTTGCCCGGAGTGGTGCCTGCAAAGACCCCCTGTACAACTTGAAGTCCCGGGGATAACAAAAAAGGCGACCCTGTCATCTGCAGACCTCAAGCAGATCTCATAGGACCTTTTGCATATATAATATGAAAACCGAACTCATATCTAAACAAACAGTTCAGTCTTGGGAAGTTCGACCTGCGCTTTTGTGATTCCATCTCGGTCAATCACCTTCAAGTTTAAGACTTCACACGTCACAACATCTACGGGCTCCGAGATCGCTGCCCTTCTCGCAATTAGATTTCGTATGCGAGAATCCCCTGCTAAATGGGCTATCTTCTGCGACTCCAAGGCGGCCCTTCAATGTATACGATGTCTACGACGTGAACTACCATCAGATGGTATCTAAAATCAATAAAATCTGTCATTGTGCCACTAACAAAGGACATGACATAATCTTTCAATGGCTGCCTGGTCACTGTGGGATTGGTGGTAACCGCCTCGCCGACATCGCTGCCCGTTGTGCTCACGATGGAGCACACACACTGCTCATACCCCTTTCAGTGGTTGATGCCGCAAAAGTACATTGCCGCATCACGCAAAATACAACACCTATGCATTACAATCTTCCACTAAACTCGACTCGACGCCCACAGAACCTCGCTTGATTACTTCAATTACAGCTGTCATCAAAGACTTCGTGACAAGACGCTACAATACTCTATCAATTGTGGGTCGGTGTTTCCTTCACCAATTCATCAAGTCATCGCGTTGGTATGGCTGACTCTCCCGACTGTGATAACTGCCATTGTGTAGGAACTCTCGAACATGTCCTGTGCCACTGTCCACACTTTCAAGAAGATCGCCAGACTCTCCAGTGCGCCTTAAGGAGGCTGGATGATCGACCCTTTACTCGGGAGAAGATCTTGCGAGCGTGGCCTTCACGTACTTCAGCCCAGAAAGCCACACAAGCCCTTCTACACCTCTTGAGAGCAACGTCACTGTGTGACCATGCACCATTGAAACCTAAACTGTTTGTGGTGTTTGTGTTATGTGCAATGTGTATCTCCTCTTCTCTCTCTATCTCTCTTTTTCTCTCTCATTCCTCTCTCCCCCATGTAAGGTAGCAAACTGGACTTTGTCTAGTTACCCTCCCTACCTTTCTGATACGTTTTCTTCTCTCTCTGTATAAGGTAACTGTACACGCAAAAAAGCAGTTTTCTTCGGCTCTCTGTTGTATTTGAGAAATTGCTTGTAATGAACCACTTACCAGGATCTAAAAATACAAAAAAACAAGCACAATACTCTACCCTCATACTCCTTGTCCTTCTTGCGCAGTTCTGTGATGAAGACAGTAGTACCCGTAACGTTTATAGTGCACGCGCTCTCGATTGGCCCATATGCACGGAACGTCAAACGTGATTTTTTCTGCGAGCAGCTTTGCCATGCAGCCGCCTATCCGTTCATTCTTGTCTCGCGTGAATATCATGCACGATAAACTGATCACACTTCAAGTTGTGTGTTCACAACCGTGGAAGGAGCGGTAACAGCGTGTAGCTGAGAAGTGCGCAATCGTGATAGGCTGTTACGCTTAGGCGGCGTTCACACTCATCATTCGGGCCGCCGAAAGTGCTCCGAATCCGGTTCGGCGGCGGCGAGATCCGCCGAAAGGGCCTTCTCCGCGCAGATCGCTCTCGGACCGACTTTTGCGGCGTCTGCCGCCAAATCGGTCACCACGGTCCAATAGGAGCGCTAGTCAAGGAATATTGAAAAATGGCGGCCAAGCCCTACTCACTTGTTTTGCCGCAGTGCACGTAACTGAATGTTGAAACCAACGGGAGTTTAACCTACTCTGTGCCTACTTCGCCTCCGTATTTCGTGAAAGAGGTGACCGAGCTTGCTGTTGGCGTGACCGAGCTTGTTGCGGTCTTGCAGAGCAAAACGAATCCACCAACGACGCCACTGGCGTCGGTGGTTTTTCTGCTTTTCGCGCATTACAAGACAGCCACTTGCCAGCAAAGTAAGCAGTACTGTCTTTTCTTGCTGCTTGTGTACGAGAGAGAGAATTAACTTTATTAAAGGTCCTGAAGGGGACTGGGCACCCCTTACGGAGGCCAGCCCGGTGGCTCCACCCATGTGGGGACTGGGAGTCGGAGCTCGCCAGCCACCTTTTGGGCCTTCTGGACGGCCTGGTGTTGAAGGGCCCTGTCGGGGCTCCTGAGGTGGTTGATCCAGCCGTCCTCGGTGGCAGGGGACCCGAAGCTAGCGTTTAGCACGGGACACTGCCAATTGTGTACGAGAATCGTCGAAGTATACACCACCGGATAGCGTAGTAGCGTTTGCGAGCCGCGACAACAACCGGGTGACAGCGCATCCATCACGCGTTAGCCCCGTAGTAGATGGCATATTCGGTGGTGCGGGGCGCGTCCAGTGCGAACGACGCTGCGTTTCGGCGGCAGAGGAATTTATGTCGCTGTAGAAAGCGGATGTTTCAGTGTGAACTAGGCATTAGTGCTGACATTGTTCACGTGGTTTTAGCTAAAAGGTGAGGAGGATGCATCACGTGTGCGAAGGGCAGCGAAGAAAAAAAGAAAAGCACCCCCTTGTCTTTGAACGTGGGGTGGTGAGTGGCCCTTTAAATAGTATCTTAAACTATTTTCCTAAAATTAGCGAATTTTCTAAATTTCCGTTTTTTTTAAAAAGGAGTAATGAAGCACTTCTTTAAAGTCTATCTTTTTTTGGGGGAGGGGGGGGGGCAGTTGTTACGTGACTACAAGGCTTGTTTTTGCCGTAATTGGCCGTCACTATGGCTGTAAGCGTCGGCAACCATTATCACGCGAAATAAAAAAAGAACAATGTAAATAAAAAACACAAAGGACCCATTGGGATTCCAACCTAGGTTCCCTGCGTGCCTGCCACTGAACCTTAAACTTATTCTATTACTGATCCCAAAAAGAGATGAACTGCTCCAAGATCTCGGAAAAAAAAAACTACACTTAATTGGCATCACTGAACGGTACCTCCGTTCGTTAGTGTCCTTTATTTTTTTTCAGAATGATTCGCAATACTGCTTTTTTTTTCGGTTGCAAATATTAAGTCGCTCGATGTGAAAAAGGGCCCGAATAAAAAGAAATGTAACAAAGGTGTCATCTTTTTTTTTGTCCCGATTGTACACCCATAGCCACCGAAAAGAGGCAATTTAGAGCAGGCAGCGCTCGACCGTGCGAACGTGGCAGCGGGAGCTCCGACGACTCTGTACGGTCGACATCAGAGCAGATCGGCTGAGTGAGAGCGATCGCTGTTCAGATGTGTCAGGGACACACACTTTCTCGACCAAGCCCATCGAGCCGCAAAGGCCAGTGAAGTCCTGGACTGAGGACCCCACCCACTTGCCTAGAAACCTTTTAGGGAATAAAAAGAAAGTTTCTTCTACTTGTCCCTTTGTCGTCGTTCTGATCTCGCGCTATAACAATCATCCCTTCCTGCCTTTCGTCCATTGCTGGATAGCAGAACGCACGCACGCCTGGTTAACCTCGCTTTCTTTCATTCCTTTTCTTCTTCCTTTTCCTCCTCCAGGCCAGTCTCGACCAATCCCGCGAGTCTTCCTGTTATTCTCTCTCGACGCTGCGTTCCATCACAGAACGTGTGCAAGAAAGTTTCCCTGCACGACGCGAACAACCACACCTTGTATTCTATAAGCACAAAACATGTGGTATTCGTACGAAACAATCGTGTGAATAGTACGACGTCAGACCTAATGAACATCGTACAGTGAGATTTTTAGCTAGATGAGTGGGAAGGCTTATGAAATACTTTTATTATATAAATACTATATTGTCATTGCTTATAACGCCAGACTGCTTTAGCGAAGATTTCTTCTGTATGTGACCAGAGCAAACACAATGTTTTTTTTTTTCAAAATGGCAGAGTTATGCAGCTGCAGTACGTTACGTTGTTGGGGGAAAGTGACTTTCTGTCTGCTTTTCAGCACTTCTGAGAATCGGGACGGCTCACTGCTATCCAATAATTGAGTACAAGGTACTCGAAATCGTTGACCTCTTTTCTCTAAACACTCTAAACACCGGCTTACAGTCTTCCGCCTGGACTGGTACTTCATCAAGTGTTACGCCCACGGGACGGCTTTCAGCTCTCCCCTCCCGTAGTAGAGTACCGAGTACTCTGAATCGTTAACCACTTTTTCGAAGGTAAAATCATGAGGCAGTAGCCAGGCATTTAAAGAGACGTGGTCCGGCACGTGTTTGGCATCCTGGAACGTCAGCGGCTGAAAGCGGCGCTTATACTGGTTGACGAGAGTATGTTTCTGCTCCGGGACATCCGAACACGCTAGAAACTGATTTTAATTCCCCTACATCTGCCCCCTTTATGCCGGATCAGCAACAAATCTGTTTCACTCACTCTAAACGCACGACAGCGCAAAGGTTTAGGCTCTCACATTGTTGAGTACGTCATACTCTAAATAGTTGAATATTTTTTCTAAACATGTCACACTAGTGAGTGACTAATTTGTTGCTCTTTTGGAGCCCTAACTTTTGTTGATGCCATCTGATGAAGTTTCAGGCCCACAGGACGGCTTTCAGCTCTCCGATAGCAGAGTTCCATGTGCTCTAAATCATTACCCAATTTTTCTACACGAGACGGCACGGCGTTATGCTCTTCCGTAGTAAAGTAGCAAGTACTCCAAATTGTTAACCACATTTTTAAACGGATCCATTCTCGTTGACGCCGTAATATTAAAGGCGAAGCATTTTTTAGCACACTTAATTCGCCGACCTCTGACCGTATCTATCATCTATCTATGTATGTATCTATCTATCTATCTATCTATCTATCTATCTATCTATCTATCTATCTATCTATCTATCTATCTATCTATCTATCTATCTATCTATCTAGCCGCCTATGAGTTTTAGCTTTCCTGGCCATTCGACAATGGTATTGATACCGAAATTGGCATGGCATAACATGACTGTATGACGAGCATAAGCGACTAGCTATAACATAAAACATTGGCAGATTCTATGTACAGTGGGAATTGATGATATGCGAAGCACGAATAAGAAAGGCTCGCATGTCACTTTAAAGTAAGCAGAGCGTTACAAGGTGGAGGTATATGACGCCATGCATGACTTCCGTGTCATGATTGTCATCTTTGGATGTATCGTTTACTTTCGTCATCTATTCACGTCAAGACATACCAAATTTAGTATATGTGGAGCTAGCGAAACGGCCACGAGCACGTTATGAGCGTTGTATGTGCTCAGCTTCTTACATTACATGCGTGTCAGTATTATCATGTTTGCATCAGTCATATATATTCGTCACCATTGGCGTCGCGTAACACCAAAGTTGAGAAACGTGGAGCAAGCAAAACGGCCGCGAGCGCATCATGAAGGGTTCAATATACTCCAATGTAGCGTTGACGCGCGCACACACTGGGCACAGCGACACTACGTTTCCAAAACGCGAGCACTCTATGGCCTGACGCCAGGCGCGACCAGCAGGACCAGCGTCCGTCGGCACGGCCCGACGCACCGGCGCGAAATGCGACATGCTGCATTTCGCGCCGATGCGTTACCCAGACAAAACTGCGTCTCCCTCCTTTCGTGACGAAGGGATGCCGGATGCACTTAAACGCGCATGGGTCAAAGCAACGTAGCGCGGCGCGTGCCTGCGAGTAAGTGGCAGGACCGGCGCCTGGCGTGGCAACGCCGGCGTGACGCGATGAAATGAGCGCCAGCGAGCACGTGCACCACGTCATCTCGAAATGTATTGGCGCCTTGACTTTGGCATGTAGTCATGTCTTCATGTGGCAAGCATCTCATTATTATCATGTTTGCACCAATCACAAACGTTCGTCATCCATTGGCGTCACGTAATACCAAATTTGGCATATGTGAAGCTAGCAAAACGGCCGCGAGCGCATCATGAGTGTGACAGTAGACATGTTGTTACATGATACGCGTGTCGTGATTATCATGTTTGGATTTGTCATTTAGCTATGTCGTCCGTTTGCGTCGCGTAGTTCCAAGTTTGGTGAATGTGAAGCTAGCGAAACGGCCACGAGCGCATCATAAGCGTAACATGTAGTCAAGTTGCTACATGACAGGCATCCCATGTTTATCATGTTTGCACCAGTATCATACCTTCGTCATCCATTCACGTCCCGTAATACCGAATTTCGTATATGTGAAGCTAGCAAAATGGCCGCCAGCGCATCATGAGCCTGGCATGTAGTCATGTTGTTACATGACACGCATATCATAATTATCACGTTTGTACTAGTCGCATACCTTTGTCATTCATTCACGTAACGAAATGCCGAATTTGGTATATGTGACGCAAGAGAAACGGCCGCGAGCACATCATGAGCATGACATGTAGTCATGTTGTTAAATGAGACACATGTCATGATTTCATGTTAAGGTCTGTCGCTTGTGTTCGCCATGCAATCATGTCATACAATACCAGATTTGCAACATGCCATGTGAGCGACACCATCAACATGTTATGTGAGCGACCATGAAATGTAAATCATAACATTCAAGACATAATGTCATGATTTCCATGTTATAACTTGTCAAACATGTTCTTCATACAGTCATGTTGTGCCATACCAAGTGTGGTATCGATACCATTATCGAAACGGCCAGGAGAGCTAAAAGTCGTAGGCGGATAGATAGATAGATAGATAGATAGATAGATAGATAGATAGATAGATAGATAGATAGATAGATACGCTCAAAGTCACCGAAGTTCGCTAAGAAATGCTTCGCATTTAAAATCATTACATGTATGTCATGAATGTCATGATTTACATTTCATTGTCTCGGAGTGGTTTCTTTCACATGACATGTTGCAAAACAGGTATGGTATGACATGACTACATGGCGAACACAAGCGACAGACACTAACATGAAATTCATGAATTGCGTGTCAAGTAGCAACATGACTAAGTGTCGCACTCATGATGTGCTCGCGGCCGTTTCGCTAGCTTAAATACACAAAGTTTCGTATTACAGGACGTATATGGATGACGAAGGCATGTGACTGGTGGAAACTTGATAATAATGAGATGCGTGTCATGTATGATCATGACTACATGAATTACTCAAGGTGCCAATACACTTCGACGTGACCCGGCGCGCGTGCGCTCCGGCGTTCGTTTCGTCACGTCATGCTGGTCATGCTACGCCAGGCGCCGATCTGCCAGGCATAAAGGCGGTGTTCCAAATCTTACACATCACGTAGAGTATCTACGCAGACTGCTTAGAAGACAGCACTAAGCCCATGCTCTCCCAGTGTGTGTTCCAATACTCACTGTACATGGCTAAATAGACAGCTAAATGGACGGCGGCCATCTTAGGTCTCAGTCCGATTCTTACGTAGCTGGCAAAATAGACAGCTTCGTTAAAACCGCATTGTAGACAAATACGATGCAGGCTACCTTGCTGTCTAAACAAGATGTCGGCTCAGCGAATCGCTCACATAGATCAAATCTCGCCGGATTGGTCGTCTGCACACAAGCAGACGCTTCTCCAGAAGATCAGTGTGAGTAACGTTTATTGTTTTTAGATTGGAACACCAAATAAGCCAGTAAATGCCACTGTTACTTTTGTTTATTTTGGCTTTTTCTTCTCGACGCGAGGTGGTGCCTCGTCACGTTAAATCTGTCTAGATGTGTTCCCATTCTCGGACAGCATTGGCTCGGTGCTGCCTTCTACGTGCTAAGTATTGAAACACAGCCCGGGAATCGGAACACGTCTGGACGGCTTTTACGCGACGAGGCACTATGTCTCGTAGAGAAGAGAAAGCTAAAATAAGGAAATGTAACAGTTTTATTTTCTGATTTATTTTGTACTGAAATAAAAACAAACTTTACTCACATCGAGCTAATGGAAGAGCGTATATTTCTGTGCAGACGACCATTCCGGTGAGATTCGATCTATCTGAGCTATTCGCTGAGCCGCCATCTTCATTAGACAGCGAAATAGCCTGCATCGTATTTGTCTAAGATGCGGTCTTCTCGGAGCTGTCTATTTTGCCGGTTACGTTAGAATTGGAATGCGACTTAAGATGGCCGCTGTCCATTTACCTGCCTATTTAATCGTCTACGGTGATTATTGGAACACACCCAAACCCCAAACTCACAGGCTCGGCCTGCACTGCGTTGCTTTGACGCATGCGCGTTTGAAAACACCCGCGTCCCTCCATCACGAAGAGAGGCAGACGCAGTGCTATCTGGGCATTGTGGGTAACGTCATCGGCGCGAAATGCATCACGTAGAATTTCGCCCCGGTTGCCACAGGGAGCGCCGACGGACGCTGGTCACACCTGGCGTGAGACTATAAAGTGCTCGCGTTTTGCTGGCGTAGCATCACAGCACCCGGCATGCGTGCGCGTGAACGTTACGTCGGACCATATTGGGCACTTCATGATGTGCTCGCGGCCGTTTCGCTAGCTCCGCATATACCAAATTTGGTATCACGTAGCATGAATAGACGATGGAAGTAAATGACAAATGCAAACATGATAATCATGATAATCGTGTCATATAAGGCATGACTACATGCTACGCTCACAGCGTGCTGGCGGTCGTTTCACTTGTTCCACGTATACCGAATTTTGCATTACGTGACGTGAATGGACGCAAATTAAACGACAGATCCAATCATGACAATCATGGCATGCGTGTTATGTAAACTTGACTACATGCTACGCTCATACCACGCTCGCAACCGTTTCGCCAGCTTCACGTGTACCAAATTTGGTATCAGGTGACGTGAATAGATTACAATGGTAATTATGAACCGTTCAAACATGATAATCATGACATGGAAGTCGTGTATGGCATAATTTACCTCCACCTCGTAACGTTGTTCTGATTTTAAAGTGACATATCAACCTTCCTCATTCGCGCTTCGCATATCATCGATTCCCACTTACGTAGGATCTGCCATATTTTTTTTCGATGGCATCTATCTACCAACGCTCTTATGTTGTTTTCTTTTAGTTTGTTCAAACAACGGTGCCTGGAGCGTCGTAGCCGAGTTTCCTCCAGCCCCGTGGCGTTCGGCATATTCTTTGAGTTCCTTTGCAGCTTCCGTGCTGGAAATGTTGGAGAGAGAGATATATAGACTTTATTAATTTCCGGCAGATTGCTGGGATGGGCTCCCACCTAGGGGCCAACGGAGAGACCGTGTCTCCCGGCAGCTTCCTTGGCCTGCTGGATCGCCCAAATTTGTTTGTCCAGGCCCGAGCTGAGCAGCGCAGTCCGCCAACGTGCCCGAAGGTCTTCATTGGAGGCCGCGACCCCAGAATTTCTGACTAATGCTGGACATTCCCATAGGATATGGTCGAGAGTGGCTCTGGTTGTACAGTACTGGCACAGATTAGAACTATAGACGTCAGGATATATGTGGCGCATGATGACAGGGTTCGTGTATGTGCATGTTTGTAGCTTTATTCTTTTTCCCGTTCAGTGAAAATCATGCTGAACAAAAAGAATGCAATAGAAATCCCTATTTTGACGCAATGCAACAATAAAATTTATCGCACATTTATCGAATCACAGATCTTCGCCTTCCTTAGTCCCTTACGCTCGGAATAGTTCTGGTGAGCGCCACTACAAGTTTTGTTGTCAGCACTGATGCTTTCAAGCGTTAAAAGGCCCCTATAATATTTCAAAGAGCCTGTGTTTAGAAAAGTGGCAGATCCCACGTACAGTGGGAATCGATGATATGCGAAGCACGAATGAGAAAGGTTGATATGTCACTTTAAAATCGGCACAACGTTACGAGGTGGAGGTAAGTGATGCCGTACATGACTTCCGTGTCATGATTATCATGTTTGGATGGGTCGTTTACCTTCGTCATCCATTCACGTCACGTGATACCGAATTTAGTATATGTGCAGCAAGTGATATGGCCGAGAGCATGCTCTGAGCGTGGTATGTTGTCATGTTCTTACATGAAACGTGTGTCAGGATTATCATGTTTGCACCAGTCCTTAATTTCATCATCCAGTGACATCGCGTAACACAAAATTTATTATATGTGGAGATAGAAAAACGGCTAAAAGCACATCATGAAGGGCCCAATATACTCCGATGTAGCGTTGACGCGCTCACACTCTGGGAACAGCGACGCTACGTTACCAAAACGCGAGCACTCTATGGTCTGACGCCAGGCACGACCGGCGCGACCAGCGTCCGTCGGCGCGGCCCGATGGTAACCGGCGCGAAATGCGACATGCTGCATTCCGCGCCGGTGCATTGCCCAGAAAACACTGCGTCTCCCTCTTTTCGTGGCAGAGGGACGCTTGACGCGCTGAAGCGCACATGCGTCAAAGCAACGCACCGGGGCGCGCGCCTGCGATTATATGGCAGGACCAGCGCTTGGCGTGGCAACGCTGGCGTGCCGCGGAGAAATGGTATCCGGCGAGCGCGCGCACCGCGTCACATCGAAATATATATGCTCCTTGACTGTGCCATGTAGTCACGTTCTCACATGACACGCATCTCATGATTATCACGTTTCCACTAGTCACATACCTTCGTCATCCATTGATGTCACGTAGTACAAAATATGGCATATATGAAGATAGCAAAATGGCCGTGAGCGCATCATCAATTAGGCATGTAGTCGTGTTGTTACATGACAAGCATGTCGTGATTATCATATATGGATGTGTCATTTACCGATGTCGTCCGTTCGCGTCGCGTAATACAGTTTGGTACATGTGAAGCTAGCGACATGGCCGTGAGCGCATCATGAGCGTAGCATGTAGTCATGTTATTACATGACACGCATGCCATGATATTCATGTTACGGCCTGCCGCCTGTGTTCGCCATGCACTCTATCTATACCATGCCAATTTCGCAACATACCTTGTGAACGAAACCACAGCAAGAGCTGCAGGACCATGAAGTGTAAATCATGACATTCATGACAGAAATGTCATGGTTTTCATGTTACGACTAGTCAAGTGTATTCTTCATACAGTCATGGTATGTCATACCAAGTTTAATATTGATACCGTTGCACAAACGGCCAGGGGAGTTAAAAGTTGTAGGCGGCTAGATAGATAGATAGATAGATAGATAGATAGATAGATAGATAGATAGATAGACAGACAGACAGACAGACAGACAGACAGACAGACAGACAGACAGACCAAGATTTCAGCGTTCAAGTACCCCAAGAAAGACTATAGTCCTTAAGATAGCTTTGTCCAGCGCGCCTGCTTCACCTTGCTTTGGTGGCTAAATGTGACAGCAACACCGCATTTCCCCATTAGGCTCACTTAGACAAAAATTGCTGCCGGGCTAGAGAGGAGTCATGACGGGCGTTGCGCTTTTAGTGCAGCTGTGGTATTCAATAACTTCTACATGCTGTGGTATGGGCAACTTTAGTCCAAGTTCTGCGTTTATTCAGTGACGTTCTTCGGGTGGTCACATCACTTTCTCTGATTAAACCTTAACTATACACTACCACAGATTGCACAAAGGTTTGCTTAGTCATTAATCATGGACGTTAGTCGTCAGGATGGAGACGTACCACCAAGCAGCAAAACGGGCGCGTTCACGTTAAACGTTGCAATAGCTGCAAAACAACAACAGACATTGTCAAGCTCTCTTGTAGCAATCTGGAGTAAGCATTGTAAGAATACAGTTCACTTTTGTGTTATATTGGGTCTTATTACTGATGATTGATAGACGTTTTTCTTTTTTCATTAAACTCGTGGATTTTTATAAGACTCTATAACAACTACGTTACGTGGCCTAATGTAAGTAGTCAATAAGAATTAAATCTTTTTAATTAGAAAAGCTACACAAATGATAATTTATACATTTACTGTCCTGCCGGGCCAAGTTTAGGCCGTAGAAATTCTGTAGCACGACAGTTTTATATTTGTAATGCTGTGGAAAAAAAAACTTTGTCTTGTTAGGCTTTTATAATGCACGTGACTATTAACATGAACACCCTGAGTTATGGCTGAGCACTTTTTGAAACGAGAATAGACTGTCTCTCCAAGTGCGCATCAAAACATGTCAAGCTGCGCTCACCGCGTACCTTCGGGCTGGAAAGTATCCATGTGACATAGCTCCTAAACAAGGCGACTTGGAGAGAGAGAAAGGGGGGCTGACAAGTGGGTGAGCTGGTACAGATGCATGACGATATGAACGCCGCATTGATGTGTTGCTATGAAGACTGTTGTGTTTTCAGCCTTTCCGCTGTGCCGTTGTCATGAATGTGAAAATAGTGATGAAAATAATTGGCCAAATACGTAGCTGATTACAAGTTCTTGGGGTAGCTTTCAATCAGTAAAAAGGGCCTTTGCGTATTATCTGCAAATTATGCAATGCTGACTGTGAATGTTAAAAATGATAAATAGACATCTGGCTTGCAAGCTACATGTACAGTAGAAAATATAGAGACTTGCAGGTGACGCAAATGATCACATTTATGCCCCCGAAGAGTGCGCTAAGTGAACTTGACAAATTGCTCTGATTCTGCAGCAGCTGGCGCAATCTGAAGTGCTTAAGGTGCAGTTCTACTTCCAGTGGCTGTTCCCACAATAATTTTTGCTTCTGTCAAGGTACGAAAGAATTGGGCCAGAGAGCATACAGTACTGAACGACGACAATGAAAAGACAATCTAGAAATATTTTCTGCACCTTAATGAATTTTCAACAGTCAACTTAGAGATCGAACGTCGTCCTATAGGTCGACATCACTGCACCGTTGCGTTCGATACAACAGATAGACAAGTAAGTGTCTACAGACGAGATTGATAGGAACAAAACGCATCTGCTTAAGCCGGAGAATTTAATTATGTTGCTTTGTATTTGGTTCACTTTAATGCCGCCCACTACCAGCCCTCCACCAGTCAATGTCTCATGAAATTACGACACCACCAAGTGCCCAATCAAGACTTTAACACAAATAAATTTATGTCATCACGCTCTTATTTCCCACTTCAAAAAAGAATGCCTTTAAAGGTTGATGTACGGATATTCCTTCATGCATTAAAGCTTTTGTGAATTCGATCTAATCATCTATTCTCTATTTGCTTTCTGGAGGACTCAGATAAAGTGATACTGTAAGGTGAAATGAATTAGAAAAGAAATAGAGCACAATAAGCTTCTTTGACGAGGCGGGATCTGAACCCAGCTTCTCATAGCAGAAGACAAGTCCTACAGCTTTATACTATACTTCCCCGTTTGTCCATGATAATTTATAGGATTCGTATGAATGCGTCGATGATCACTGGAAGAAGTGGGAGCGAGGAGGCTCGCAAAAAAGCTAATTGAGTAGGGTCACGTGATCGACAGTGTAAAGGAGGTGTGATTTAAGGTAGATTGAGAGGAGTAAAACAAATGGCGCATCAACCGGTTAGGTCCCCTACGCCCGCTTTGCACGGCTTGTCCGAAGCAATTGCGTTCCCTCTTAGCGGCGGTCGCATCTTGATGTAGGCGGAAGGTAAAGTTTTCGATGTCACGCACGTTAAAGAACACCAGGTGGTATAAATTGCTGGAGCCCCTCACTACGGCGTCTTCCATAATCTATTGTGGTTTTGGGACGCGAAAGCCTAGATATTAATTTTACGGGCACCCTCTTAGAGCCCAAGTGCTTTTACACGGTCGGTGTCAATGTATTAGCATCGTCCGAAAGGCTCGCTTTATATCCATTCAAAACGTCTGAAAATAAAGCCGATGGAATTATAAGGGACATTATTCATGGTTTTTTAGCTGTAATCGTTACAGTACTGTTACGAAAGGACAAGTATTGTCTCCTCTAATTTCCGTGGCTTAATTGTCTGTTGGTTTGATCATTTATCCGCTGTAATGTGATTGTGAGTGCTAGATTTGTTATAAAATATCTCATCGCGATTCCCAATCAAAATAACGAATTCCTGAGGATACTCAACATGATATCTGTAATAATAGTTCATGTGACGTGTTATTTACCTTCGTCGTCTATTCTCGTCATGTGATGCCAAATATGGTATATGTAGAGCAAGCGAAACGCCCACGAGCGTGCTATCAGCATGCAGTGCATGTTGTCATGTTTACATAGCACGCATATCGTTATTTTAATGTTAGGACGTGTCATTTACCTTCATCAATTCACATAGCGTAATACCTAGTTTGGTATATGTGGAGCTAGCGAATTGGCCACGAGCCTGCTACGATCTTAGCATGTAGTCATGTTTCACACGACACGCATATCAATATTATCATGTTAGGACGTGTCATTTACCTTCGTCGTCAATTCATATCATGTAATACCAAATTTTGTATATATAGAGCTAGAAAAATAGCTGCAAGCGCGCTATGAGCGTCGCATGCAGTCATGTATTAGATGCCACACATATCATAATTATCATGTTTGGACGTGTCATTTACCTTCGTCGTCCATTCGCGTCAATTATTACCAAATTATGTATATGTGAAGCTAGCGAAATGGCGGCAAGCGCAGCATGAGCGTGGTAAGATGTCATGTTCTTACATGACACGTATGTCATGATTATCGTGTTTGCATCAGTAATATCCCTATTGAAAATCCCGGGTTGGTGGATGCTGGAATCGTTGGTGGATATGGTGGAAAGAATATTGGATATGGTGGAAATATTACTGGATATGGTGGAAATATTAGTGGATATGGTGGAAATTGTAGTGGGCATAATGGCTGATGGAAGCGAGAGTGGAAAAATTGGTGGCAGATAACGGTGGTGGTGGCGAGCCAATGGTGGTGACGGTGGAAAATGCCGGCTCATGGTGGCGAGGCAAAACGTGTTTGGTGGAAGGCTTGGTGAGCAAGGTGGATGACGGTGTCATGATGGAAGCTTGGTAGATGATGGTGGCATGATGAAAAAGCACATCACAGTATGTGAAATCACTTGTTTGTAGTGTTTCATTCTTAAATGCGCAGAGATACATGTTTACGGTCAAAAGAAACCAACGCTGCTCATTATGCTTTCTTATACGTTTTTTTATTCCTGTGGTGTCAACAACGCTTCATTTTTTGTGGAGCATAGAATTATGCGGCCGGGAATATGTTTACATTTCGCGCACGTACTTACATCAGTTTGACATCCACGATGTGTTTCTTTGTTCTGATGTTTAGAAGACTACAGTTGTCACGGTGAACAGGACAACAAATGTTCTACATCGGCGAGCAGTTGTCGACAAATAATTGGGCTCCAGTTTGCAATTGCCTCTTTCAATGTTAGAGCAGAACACAGCGGTCACTTGATGCCGCCACGCTAGAAACGCCACTCTGGTAATTCGTGCACACTCTATTGTTTGAGCGTGTTTAACTTTAGGTTAACAAAGTGAGTGCGAATATGCATAAAATTTCACTTTCGACATGCGTCGAGACGAGCCCCAGCGAACTTGACTTTCACCTTTCTGTTCTACCACCACGAGTTCCACCAAAGGTTAGTCACACCGACCGGGCCCCTACAAGTGTTATCGGCGCTTCTGGGTTTCAGAATACATGGTTTTGATGAGTAAAAATGGCAATACAGCAAAGCGGCAACGTTTAACCTGAATGAAGCCTTTTGTATTGTGTATGGTGCCCTCGCAAGAAGCGACAAACATATATGCGACGCGCTTGCTGCACTTCCACCAAATATACACCTCCCCTCACCGACAGCCGCCGGTCGCACTCGGCGGCACTGCGCTGGCTCTTATGCTAGAACACAGAGTCGTAAAATCGTATGCTTAATGAACCAATATGATAGCATAATGTTTCTGGCGCACTGCATTTGTTTTGGCCAAGCCGTTATGTAGTTGTTCCTGACGACAGAGCAACAGTGGTGTACTGGCACGACTGCGTTGTGCGTTTCGCGAAAAAACTTCATAATCAATTGTGTGACCGTACTTATCGAATGAGCATAGCAGCGTCATAAAGCCTGGACTGATATCGCCTTTTGAAAGGAGCGAGAAACGGATAATAAACTTGGCAGTAACCGCCGATAAACTCTACCTGCTCCTCAGTCCACTGATTTGTTTTTTTTTTCCTTGCGGTTGTAAATTGTAACAAAAACATAGCGCTGTTGCCATTATCGCAGTGGCAATTGTTACAGGCAGCAGTTGTTCGTGTTTATCAAATGTGCAAATTGTAGTAGAAGGTGCCAATGCCGTCCCTCCCAAATAAAACACAAACACAACTGAAGTTAAACAGTGCCCCGCCGCGGTGGTCTAGTGGCTAAGGCACTCGGCTGCTGACCCGCAGGGCGCGGGTTCGAATCCCGGCTGCGGCGGCTGCATTTCCGATGGAGGCGGAAATGTTGTAGGCCCGTGTGCTCAGATTTGGGTGCACGTTAAAGAACCCCAGGTGGTCTAAATTTCCGGAGCCCTCCACTACGGCGTCTCTCATAATCATAGAGTGGTTTTGGGACGTTAAACCCCACATATCGATCGATCAGAAGCTAAACAGTGACTTTGTGAGTTGACTACTTCTTTACCACCCGCATTTCATCTGTTGGCGTGGCGCAGTGATTAGTGTACTCATTTCAAGATTCAGAGGTGCTAGGTTCAGTTCCACGCTAGTGCACCTTTTTTTAACGGGTGCTTGATACATTTTATACAAGTATTTTTATTATTTCTTTAGCGACAGCTTGTCACGGTGATTCTGACGCTGCTTCGCGCTCCAGCATTGACGGCTGGAGCGCGCCAACCACCATCCGCTCCACCATACGCCACCATACACCATGTGCCACCATTTTCACCGCCACAATCAACCAAACTGGTAGATGGTGGAGTCCACCATTCCCATGGTGGACGTTTTTTTCAATAACGATACCTTCATCATCCACTCATATCCCGTAATACCAAATTTGGTATATGTGAAGCTAACGAAACGACCGGAGGTGCGACATTAGCGGACCGTGTACTCATGACCTACATGACATGCATGTCCTGATTTCCACGTTAAAGTCTCTCACTTACGTTCGCCATGCAGTCATGTCATACCAGGCTAGTTTGGCAATATGTCATGTGAACGGAATCACCTTAAAAGCAGCAGCACCACCCAATGTAAATCATGGCATTTGTAACATGCATGTCATGATTTTCATGTTATGACTAGTCAGTTATGTTCGTCCTACAGTCATGGTATGTCATACCAAGTTTAATATCGATACCGTTGCACAAACGGCCAGGGGAGTTAAAAGTCGTAGGCGGCTAGATAGATAGATAGATAAATAGATAGATAGATAGATAGATAGATAGATAGATAGATAGATAGATAGATAGATAGATAGATAGATAGATAGATAGATAGATAGATAGATAGATAGATAGATAGATAGATAGATAGATAGATAGATAGATAGATAGATAGATAGATAGATAGATAGATAGATAGATACTCTCAAAATTGCCGATTTCGCCAAGAAATGCTTCGCATTCAAAATGATAAATGATGTGCAGATCGTTACGCTGTATGACGCGATATTAGGTACTCCCATGAAAACAGGTGAGTTGGTCGTGACCACAATATGGTATGCGAAATCGTTGCACCTTCAGGCTGTGTGAGGAAATAACATGTGGTCAAATGTGGTAGGACGCTGTCGGAACGGGCTACGTTTAAAGAACCGTCTGCTTCCGATAGATGGCGATGGCGTGCCAGGAATTCGTTTCTTTGTACACATTATTCTGGCATCTGTACAGCGCATGTTTGTAAATGTAGCCATGCAATCCCACAGCGTTTGATAGGATTGTTGACTACTTTCATGAAAGGCACTTTTCGAAAACTGCACCTGTAGGCATCTTTAAAAACCTATTTTATTTTATAATTGTCAAGCTAACTTATAGCTGCTATGCATTTCTTCCAATAAATGCGGTGTGATCATTGCTGTTTGCTTGTTCTGTGGCGTAGAAAACGACAACTCGTACCTTTGTAATATCAACACGCGTGACAGACAAGCCTCAGTGCGTGCAGCTTAAGTGTTGTTTTTGTTTCAAATAATTACACCAGCCGTCATTATTTTGGTACAATATGTGGCGCAGGTAAGAGCACTTGTGAAATTAAAAAAACATTTTCGAGGAGCCACACTTTCAACTACAACGCGTTATCTGCTGATATGTAGCAAGTTATGACTTTGCGCTTACTTCTGGTGCTTTCCTGCGTCCACATTTGTATGCGATTGTCATTGTTAATGTCACTTCCGTCATGCGCAACGAACTTCAATTGCTGCGGGGTCAAGGAGGAGGGTAGCATGGCGCAGCTTGACGTCATAGTTGCGTCTACGTAGGTCATGCTACAAGCAACGAAGTTTTCACACGCAACACCGAACAGCCTTCGCTTACGACTGACAGCGCACTTGTTATTAGTCTTTTAAGGGTAGAAAAAGTACTCATTGAAATATTCACGCATATAAGAGCGCCTCAATACAGTTGACGGAAATGCCACGCACTTCCGCGTGCGGAGTGTGACAAACGCAACATGTGGACAGCTAAAAGTGCAAGGTGAAAAACTCCAGAGATCACGGAACGAGGGTCGTCACCTCGGCAAGACGCTGGACTCGCAAAGCAGGTTGCCAGAGGTGCACCATTGCAGGCACAAACCCAGCTCCCATGTGCTTGAGGACAATGGGCGGAAGAAACTTCCGAAATCCCGCGTAGTCGCTCTGTTACGTCCGTCCGCACTACAAGCACGTGCAGAAACTGTATTTTGTTCCGAGTCATTTTATGCCCGCGCCCTACGCCAAGGGGTTCACCGATAGGCTACCCGGCTGTGGACAATGGCTGCGGGCCCCTTTGTCATTTTCTCGTACTCGGCCAGAGAACGTGCGCCGGTGTGGGCACTTTTCTTCCTTGTGGAGAGCTGCGGAGCAAACGTTGTGCTCCTTCTCCGAGGTGTTCTCTTGGCCATGTGCATCACGCTCGCCTTCTTTCGTATCTTTCTCTCCCTAGGACAGTACGGCACTGGGTCTCTTTTGCTTCTGCTGCCTTGTCTCTTTGTTTCCAATCTTCACGTTGTACACGTCCAGCAGCTTTTCTTACAAAAGAACTAAAGTAAAGAACCGCAACTAGAAACAAGCGAACATTGCGCTTCCCCCTTCGGTTTCTCATGTGCCCGCGCCAGCCACGTCCGCCATACGTCGCAGTTTCCCACACCCGACGCCCTTAGTCTTCTTCGCGACTGACTCATTGTCGCACGAGATAGGATTGTGATTCTTGTATCCCCTTAGCCCGACCCACTTCCTTAGCCGAGACACTGCGCTGCACGGTGGCAGTGTCGCGACGCGCCGACCATTCGCCGGAGGTGAGAGCGTACACAGGGGCCCGCTGACTGACGCTCTGAAATTCGATTTGCTTAAGGGTTGTGCAAGCCCGGGCTCTGGCATGCGTCGGCGAAGGGGCTGCCTCGCATTGCACATATGTTTGCACGCTAGGCATAGCACGCGCTCGGCTCGCCCATCCCTCGAGCCGTGGCGGCAGCAACAAACACTTCGCACTGCTGGACTTCACACATCGGAGGGCGCGGTAAATGGTTATGATAGGCTGCACACAAAAGGCCGCTTGCGACAGCCGTAAACGGCAGCTAGTGGCAGCAGCCGCTATGTATCTTACCGATGACGATGGGGGTCGTATAGCCGTTACGCAGCGGCACACGATGGATTGCGTCGCCCACGTTCGAGCCGAGTGCTTCGGCAATGGTGTTAGGGGTCAGTCGGGGCCGCGTACGGACGCATAGTGCATACTGACCGTCTCTTGCGTGGAAACGGCGTAAAGGCTTTGCATGGCCAGTACGGTCTCTGAGCCGGAGTTATGAGCATTGTTGAGATTTCGCGCTGTGTCAAGTAGGCTTATAGCTGAGCAGTGCGAGTTGATTTGATTTCATCAGGCTTGCGAGAGGTCGAGGGGCAAAGGCTAAGTGAAGTGTACTGTAATTGCGTCGTGCTGGAAAAAAATGGCAGCATATCCACGGAGTGAATGATGGAGAGTGGGGCGAAGCATTCGTCCGTCCATGCGTCCGTCTGTGTGACCGTCCATGCGTCTGTTTGTGCGCCCGTCCCTGCGTTCTTTCGTGCATCCGCCCCTGCGTCCGTTCATGCGCCCATCCATGCATCTGTTTGTGTGTCCGTTCGTTCATCTATTCAACACTCCAAGTCCCACCATCTCGCATCTTTTTATCATATATTCCCCATATAGAAGCACCGCCATCCAGCGGACATTCCAAGGACTAAACGAGAGGTGGCACACGCGCACTTTCTTACGGCCTGCGCTTTGGGTCCACTTCCCACCTTTAACCACCTCGAGTTCATGGTATATTCTAGTTCACTGTATTCATGGCACTGCGACCAAACGCTCGCTAAACCTTTCGAAAACCAAGGAGGTTACGCCCAGCGAGTATAACGTAGCAACCTTTCCCTGTCAGATAGGGCTCAATTTACATGCCAATGGCTGCTAATGAGAAATGAGAGACAGGAGAATTCGGCTTTTACTTTCTTACGGCTTGCGCTTCGTATCTACTTCTCATTTTTAACCACCTTGAGTTCATTCATGGTATATACAAGTTCATTGTATTCATGGCACTGCGGCTCAACGCTCGCTAAACCTTTCTAAAGCTAAGGAGGTTACACCCAGCGAGTATGATGTAGCATCCCTTTCTTGTCCGTTAGTGCTCAATGTACATGCCAATGGCTGCTAATGGGGATCGCAGCGTGCGCGTTGACTAAAAGCCGAATGCTCGTGTCTCTCATTCCCCATTAGCAGCCATTGGCATGTACATTGAGCACTCTTTTTTATTGTTAAACAACGCACAGAAGAAATCTCTCATTGGCACCACCTTGCAGGTCAAGTGTTATACCTATTTCGGGTATGTGCCACTGGTGGTTACATACGAGGGACGCTCAAGCCACGCCATAAGGAGCGTCGCTCCTAAAAAAATGCATTTGCAAGCAAACGCCGCAATTTCTACAATAAACGAAGGCCGGCTTCACTGCTGGAGAACCTTTCGTGGTGGCAGAAAGCGACTCCTGTAAGATTGGTTAGTATACAATAAAGTGTGAGGAACTTTGATCTAATAGCTAATGGCTCGTTTGCGTTGCATAATGATGTGGGGGCAATGCGGCATAATTGCTGCCCTTTTTTGCAAATGTAAAAAAGTAGTAATTAGCAATAATTTTTTGTATTCCTTTTATTCTTAAAAAAATTGAGAAGCCATCTACTTCTTGGCGAATTCTTCCACCCTATCGTCGCGAAGGCAATGTCACGCAGAAAGTTTTTCTCTTTTTCAACTGCTGCTAGAGCTTCTTTTTTCGACAAATGCACCCTGCATATGGTCGTGACTGTGCATACGGTTGGCCACTGTGCGCTTACGGTCGCATACGCTACGGCTGCATGGCGTATGCGGTCGTATACGCTATGCTGCATACGGTCGGCCACTGTGCGCCCCGCGCCCCAAATGAGCGCGACAACGCTTGGTTCCTCCAGGTCAGCCATGGACCGACATTAGAGCTGTTGTTTGCGCGACCAGGCCGTCTATGAGAACGTGCTGGCTTCCAGAAGCTGTCCCAGGTTTTTTTTTTCGCGAAACAGCATTCACGCGATCGCGTAAGATCACGTTGTGATCGGTTATTCTCGGCGTACCCGATTGGTCCGCATGAGCCGTTTTCCATTTTGGTACAGTGGTCTTCCACGCCGTCCGTGGGACCGTGGATGCTGGACAAACCCATCGGGCTCTTTTTGGGATGAGTGAACTCTGGGTCAACTGCATCTCACCACCGGAGTAGTCATGCAAGCCGATGAGTATGCGATTATTTTGTATGTTTTGTATTTGTGACTTCCGTATTTCTTCTTACGTATTGCGCCATCTCATCCAAAGACAACTGAAATGAACACAACAATACAGGTTTATATTGCTTGCAGTACCCTGATATGTGGTATGGCTTTCGAGAGCTTGAGCAAATCCCGTCTTTTCAGAGATAAACACACTGAAATAAAATAAAACACCAACCAAAGTAAAAAGCACACTTAAAGACGCCCAGATTTCCACATGAGGAAGCGGAGACGACTTTTAAGTATGTGTTGTTCGTCCTGACTGGTGCTTATTTCTTTGTTTTACTACATATGCTAGCATTCACCTAACAAAGCACGCAGTTGGCAGTTGGGACTTGCCTTGTGTACAAGCAAAAATGTAAGCGCAAAGAAACATATTGTCCATATATCTTAGTTCCGACTCTCCTTAGTAACTGCTGACGGGCTACAGTGAGCCGCGGCTTACAAGCGACAACGCCCTCAATACTTTGACAAGTCTTCATTCGTAAAGTGGTCGCAGACTTCCAGTGCAATGTCGTTGAATCTGGATCTCCCCTATGGCACGCCCCAGGACATGCAACGGGGATAGCAATTTTATCACCACTTCCTTCCGCCTTCGACGCGTAATTGCGGACAGCGACGCCTTGAGAAAAAAATACGGAATTGCTCTGTGCAATCTCTTCGGGGTACTACCGTAGTTCACACATAAACCAAAGCAACATACATATCATAAAAAGAGAAAGGAAACGAAAATGCCCAGAAGAAAAAGTGTATGGAAAATGAACTCGATGCTACTTGTTTGGGTCACGAGGCCGCCATCCATGCTTCGGACTGCCTAACCACGCCTTTAATTTTTCCCGCCTCGGAGGCGTCTTATCCGAGTATACTTGTGCGTGCCTAGCTACTGGAAAGCGAGACGATGCTTTGTGTCGCGCTGTCTTTACTTTCGGGTGTTCGGCGGAACGCTTCCGCGAGTATGGCGGACAGCCTGGGACGGTGATCGCGACGGCCGATACGCACCTGCTCATTCCTCTCGTCGGCAGCGATGCACACCGCTCGAGTTGCGCAGTGCAGCCGCGTTCTTTCAGCGGGCGAAGCGACCCGGAAACGAGCTTACGTGACGAGATTCGGCTTTATCTTACAGTGTGGGCATGTGTCACCCACCGGCGTCTTGCAAATGTCCACTAGGCGTGATATTCTTTGTGAGTTTTATATTCACGTCCTTGTAATACTCTGACGCAAAGCTAGAGAGAGAATCAAAGTTTCTCGTATTTTTAAGCTGCATGCTCTGAAGCTGTGTCATTTAGCATGCCACTTGCAAAGAGGAAATATTATTATGGGTTGGGTTTCACATCTTTAAATCACAATATCAATAGTAAGCACGCTGCCATGAAGGGCACTGGAAATTTCGAGCCCGTGAAGTTCGTTGACTTGAACTTAAATCTAAATACGCGGGCCCCCATCATATCACCTCCATCGAAATGCGACCTCAGCGAAAGGGATTTGTACGTGCAACCTTCGGGCCAGTAGTCGCGCACAACTATACTAGATCACCATGTTTTGTAAAAGTGAAAAATTTCATGTTTGTATATGTGTGTGGCTTAACGTTGCCATACAAAAGGCGGAGACGGGACTTGCGCGAACTCAAAAGTTAAGTTTAATGAAAAATGCAAATTTAAAAATGTTAACAAGTGGTGCTTGTGTGGGTGAACCCACCTTCCCTGCTTCCCGTGAATTATCTCAATTCTGGTTTTAACGTATAGCAGGGGGGAGCAGGGTGGCGATCGTCCTCGTGGCTTCACGATGCCAGGATGAGTATATCCACCTTAAATACACTAATTGACAGAGGTCTCTCGGTATGACAGGTGACCCAGAGAACGCTTAAATTTACTGTGCCTGCTAATCGACTTGGAACGCCAAACGTCACTTCATCGACCTAAGGGTTTCACCACGAGAGATGAGAACAGCATTGTGTAACCTAGAAAAGAGCAATTATAACAGCCGTTCAGGAAAAAAAATGGATGCATCTTAATAAAATTTGGTGCTCATCACACTGCTATTGCAATGAATATTTACACTAGCTTTACGTCTAAGACTCATCGATACAAATCTTTGTAACTGTTGAGCGCTTACCATTCCACAAGTCTAAACACTCTATTAATGTTTAACACTCAATGTTTAGAATCAGAAACTTTTGTTACTCTTCTTGAGACTGTCTATCCGACATGAATTATCGGCGTCTTTAGTAAATGCAGAACTTACAGACTCATTGAGCAGACCGCGTCAGTATTGAAAGCGTCAGAATAAACGACGCCCAACGTAGCACGAGACTCGCCGTATTTATTCGAGCGAATCGAGC
The DNA here is from genome assembly GCA_013436015.1 of Rhipicephalus annulatus. Taxonomy (NCBI): domain Eukaryota; kingdom Metazoa; phylum Arthropoda; class Arachnida; order Ixodida; family Ixodidae; genus Rhipicephalus; species Rhipicephalus annulatus. The sequence goes on along the minus strand of WOVY01015457.1, from coordinate 65,364 downwards.
GCACGCAATTTCCCTTGAATTGATCGTGCAGTGTTTTACACTAACCGGTGTACTGTGAGTTGCGCAACGAAGGCGTTGTATCCGGTGCCCAAACAAGTAGCATTAAGCGGAGGCGTTCCGTATAACGCGCATACATTTCACGCTTTATGTGGCGCGCCACCGGTACTCGTGTTCTATTACGTACGCAACGTCGCTTCGCAATTTTGTCCCGAAAGGAGTCCTCGCGCAGGGCGGCTTCCAGAAAGTGGTCAAGAAAGTCGGCGTCCCGAAGAGAGAAAGCGCAGGCTCTCGCCCTCGAGCAGCAGGAAGCGAAGGACCGCTTGTTGCTCGCAGTAAGACGAAGTTCCGCGCACGCACGCATAAAATCGCTCACGTGCGTGCACTGCCGCGCTGCTGCACAGCGTGCCTGCGCGTGCGCGCGAGTTGCAAGCATTAACGCGCTGGGGTTCTTTCCGGTCAGCTGGCCCGCTCCACGCCATGACGCTCAAAGAGGGCGCAACGCCCGGAGGGCACAGCCGCTGGCGTTCGCTCGGCGACGTTCCGTGCGTCGACCGAGATTCACTGACACCATCGGCCAGGGCAGCAAAGTGCAAGACGAAGTCGCAAAAATGTCCCGGGCAGGGCAAAATCCCGTGTAAATTCAATTGAAGGCTTCGTATATGAAGCAATGATATAAGTTCGCACAGACTCTTAACTCGAGCCTCGCACTATTGAAATATCCGAAAGGATGGGACGAGCCTCATAATTTATTCATACGACTAAGGCAAACACTGATAAAATTCACATTTTACAAAAAAAAAAGCTGTATGACACATATGAGGGGTATCGCTCAGGCATCACACCGCGCCTCTCTTCAAGGAATATAAAATGCTAACCATAATCAACGTCATCAAACAAAAATTGGTTATGCTTATTTATAAACAGGTATGATCTGATCGTTGAGGGTTTTATCAAAGGCATTTACCGAGAGATCATGGTCACAATTTACGGCCCATATATATATATATATATATATATATATATATATATATATATATATATATATATATATATATCCACGTACCAATCATGGCACACAACAACTATTGTACGAAATTGCGCTTTTTTACAACGAACACGTGACTCTAGCTGCTCTTATTGACGATACTGGCTCATACGGCAAATTTAAAAGAAAGACACAGGCTCACTTACTGTCTACGCAAACATAATGACCGTCATCATTAGTTTTGTTTCGTATTCTGTTTTTGTAATTCTGTACTAATATTTTATGTTCTCTGTTTTATGTATCCTAATGTATATCACGTTAGCGTTTGAGCATATTCTATAAACTGTTTTTCATTATTTTCATTTTATTTAATTTCATTTAATTTCATTTATTCAACCTTAAGGGCCCGAAGGCATTACATAAGGGGGGGGGGGGGGGGTCGTACACCCAGGTTGTAAGTTCCTAAGCAACAGAGCAATATGAGGGTACACACTGATTACAATGAATGAGCAAATAAAGAACACAAGCAGAAATAACACGCATAACAAAACATAAAAAATATAATAGGCGATAAATAAATTCTAAGAGAACAGTAGAACAACTACAAACGCAATAGTTAATGTGGTGTTAGGACATCGTATTTGGATTTTGGAAAAAAGTTGGTTTTTTTGCGAATTGTTGAGTGGTGTCTGCAAGAAACTATGTTATCTGGCAGTGCATTCCAGAGTGTTACGTCATGGGCGAAAAATGAGCTGCTTGTCGCCGTTCTCCGGCATTTTATGGTTATCAGAGGGTGCGTGTGGGACAGGCGAGATGACATTCTTAATGGGCGTTTTAAGAGAGGTTGTCCCGACCTGCTAAAGTGAAAGAATGTGTGAAGGAGGCAGGTACGAGAAGTTATGCGATGTGAAGCGAGTGATGCGAGTGACAACGTTTGTTTTAGTGTGGTTACGCTGATATGTTGAATATTGTGACGTAATGAAACGAACTGCGCGATTTTGAACGGCTTCCAAATCATCGGTGAGATAAGCTTGTGAAGGATGCCAGATGGATGACGCATACTCGAGTTTTGGTTGCACGTATGTTAGATATGCGAGTTTCTTTATGTCAGGAGATGCAGATCGCAGGTTACGTCGTAAGTAGCTTAATGTGCGGGAAGCTTCAAAACGAATGGTTTTAATGTGTTTCACCCATGATAGTGACGATGTCAAATGAACTCCTAGATACTTGTAAGTCCGCATGTGATCAATGGGAACCGAATTAATGCATTAGGTTTTATGTGAGGTGTTGTGTTTACGTGTGAAGGACATGACCTTGCATTTAGCGAGGTTTAGGGGCATATGCCATTTTTCGCACCTTGAAGTGATGGTGTCAAGGTCGTGTTGTAGGGTGATTGCGTCGTTAAAGAAGTGAAGGGGGTTATAAAGAACGCAGTTGTCTGCAAATAGGCGCAGCTGTGATGTGATGTTACTAGGAAGGTCATTCTCGTATAGGTGCTTTGTGGATGTCATTACCTGTGCAAGTTTCTCACATCTTTTGTTTATTGCCCCGCCGCGGTGGTCTAGTGGCTAAGGTACCCGGCTGCTGACCTGCAGGTCACCGGATCGAATCCCGGCTGTGGCGGCTACATTTTCGACGGAGGCGGAATTGTTGTCGGCCCATGTGCTCATAATTGCGTCCGCGTTAAAGAACTCCAGGTGGTCGAAATTTCCGGAGCCCCACACTAATGCGTCTGTCATAGTCATATGGGGGTTTCGGAACGTTAAACCCCACATATCAATCAATTATTTATCCTCACGCAGATGTGATTTGCAGGTAGCAACACATTTATGTTCACTTTTACGCTGCGCGTTGTGTTATTTTTGTGCATGGGTTTTGCGTTTACAGGTGCCGGCGCTTTGTCGGGCTTTTATGCCTTTTCACTGGTCCCCTAGGCAAAAAGGCAGTTTGTACATCTCCCTCTTTTTTGCTGTATCGCTTTTCCTTTTGCCTACAATAAACGTCGACTTCAACTTCCTATTACGCATTGAAACTGGTTACTAGAAATTTGCTGCTGACAATAGGTACCAAATTGATAACAAGGTCTAGGCAATCTTTAAGTTTGACTGTTGGGGTCTGTCTGGAGACAACGTTTGGTAATCAACGCGTAATTGGGCGAATTGCACTATTGAGTGGAAGCGTTGAGAGTGGCCCAACCTAAAGTTCTTAACCAGATATTTCTTAACCACGTAATCAAGAGTGGCGCCGTGGGCTTGCTGAAAATTTATGAACAAGTGAAATTTTTGAGAAGGGGACTACACTCTCTCTATAATGTTCTCCTATTCTTTGTCGTCATGTCCTCAAGCCGGTAATTTATCTGTAATTAACACAAAGCCGTGTAATTTTTTTAATGGTGCCTTAATAGTAGAGTGCTTACATTTTTTGATGATCGAAACTTGGCAGTCACTCGTTTCGCTATTTCCTAGCTATCCTCCGTTCATCGGCTAGTCTACTCTTCCCGCGGCATCGAATTACGGCTGCGGCGGCTGCAATTTTGATGGATGCGAAAATACTGTGGGCCCATGTGCTCAGATATGGGTGCACATTGAAGAACCCCGGGTGGCCCGATTTCCGGAGCCCTTCACTACGGCGTCTCTCATAGCCATACGGTGGTTTCGGGGCGTTAAACCCCTCATGGCTGTCTATCGGGTCCACTCTTCCAAAGTTGCTTTGCCATCCTCTGTCAGCTCCTTGCTTCTCGGTTAACTACTGCTGTTGCCGTGCCAGAGCGTGCTCTTACGAATAGTGCCATTATTGCCCCTATATGGCGGGCATGCCTTCAAGAGGTTGCCAACGTGATTTATTAGTAGGCAACACGCCATGCCAGGGAACTTTCGATCGAGTGCGGGCAGCTGCTTGGATAATAACTGGACATCGTAGGTTTTTTTTTCTCGACCAATCGCAACGTGGAATGCAGGAAAAATTACAGATGCAATATATTGACGTAGAGCATGTCAGCGGTGAAGCCAGAAAGAAGCTGAGAAAACAGCGGTTGGTTGGTTCGTATTTGTGGCACGCCCGCTGCTTGTAGCACTGCCTCGTGAGGCACCGTTGTTAGATAACGGCACAGTGAACTCGATACGCGTGTTCACCTGATTATTTCTCTAAAGCATTGGAGGTTGTTCAGGGGTCCTTTAAACTCCTTCTTTTTTGCGTACTCCGATTATACGTAAGTTCAAAGAGAAGGTGGGAGTAATTATCATCGTACGTCATACTGAAAGTAATGAGCTTCGTTGCAAGCTGAGATTATGTCCAGCTAACACGCAGTTTTCTGCCTATAACAGCAAGGTTTGACTCTGTGTAGCTTAAGAGCGACAATGCAGTGCGATTTCCTCATTTAAACTTCAAGTTTAAAGCTATGGTATATAAGAGAAATGGTACGCGGTCGTACGTACAGTTAAGAAGATACCGATGTTTGTCCGCCACGGTGGAACAGTACCAACGTTGCTCAGCTGTGTACTCGAAGGTCATGTTTTTGATTCCGGCTGCGGCGGCCACAAATCGATGAAGGCAAAATAGAATTTCCGAAGCCCTCCACTACAGCGTCTCTCATATCCATATTGTGATTTTGAGACGCAAAACCCCAAACATTATAATAAATGCCAACGTTATTTCACCTCTGCCCGTTCGAACCATATAAGTAAAATGAGTTGAATCATGAAGTAAAATCATAGAAAATGAAAGAGAGGAGGAAGCAGAAAAAAGACATTTATCTGCACAATGAAATGCAACACCTTTTCCTTTTTGGCGAACTAAGCCAAATGATTTAGGCCGAAGCTAATGAAGAAGCTAATGATTTAGACCGAAGCTAATAGATCATTTTAAACACTTGCGGGGAACTTGCAGATCTTATATACGTAAATAATCATTTTCATCATAACGAAAATTCGGCTGGTCTAACGTGCCTTGGGAATCCGTAATATGTGAATAATTTGCATGCAAGCTGACTATGTTGCAATTTTTTATTGAGTAAAGGGTACTAAGCCGCATATGTTTCCCCAGTTGTTTACAGTTGTGTACCAATTCCAACAACAACATGGATATGAACAACACCAGAAGCGGTAGGCTGATGAAAAGCGCTGCTGCCAGTGAGGATAGCAGCCCTGGATATTGCTAAACATAAATATACTTAAGCGAATGACACCTGACTACAATCGATGTTAACTCGACGTGATGGTTGTATTGTGGTAGTACATATGTAATGCTTATAAAATGGGAAAGCCAGCAATACAGCCCCAATTGGCGTTTCACGATCATTAGGTGGATATATGTTTGAAAGGTCATTCGGAGACTTTGCGTGGATTTGTGGTAGAATACTCGAATGCGTCTCAAAATGTTAGGGTTTGATTTCTGCCGGAACAATGACACTTGTTCTTTACAATTATTTGGTCAACGCTGTCGTTGTTCGCTTTCTTTGACAATCAAGCGCTAAAATTACCCATGTGTGTTCTCGCCGTTCTTGGGTAGACATGAACTGCCTAATACCTGTGGCACATATCCGCTTATGTGTGGCACACACCCGCCCCTGTGTGTGTGCCCAGCAACCGATATTTGATTACGTCTCGGGGCTCATGAGAGCCCTGAGACGTAAGCAGATAAATAGATAGATAGATAGATAGATAGATAGATAGATAGATAGATAGATAGATAGATAGATAGATAGATAGATAGATAGATAGATAGATAGATAGATAGATGCCGAAAATTAGTAGTAGGCAAAGAAAGGCTTCCTATTTAATGGTACAGGGTTTCCCTATTTAATAAGGAAAATTGATTAGGTTTTTTACGAACCAAATAAAGAAAGGTATTTGAACGCCAAATTATTTTGAAATAAGATGTATTCGTATATAGGTTTTTCAACGGTGGCTTTCTTCACAACTCAAATATTACGGAGAACTTACTCGTCGACTTCATTGACTGCGAGATGGCAAGTGCCTGGTTACACGGGCACGTTTGTTACACGGGCACAATAACTTCAGCTACGTTGAACTTCAGTTAGCGTTTACAGTTTTACTCATCACCTGAGTGTAGTGTGACTTGCTTCATGACCCAAACTAAGGATAACTTTTTGCTTGAAGCAAGACACGTCATACTGGAAATTGTGAAACGACGCCTCAATTGAGAACATGGTTGTGAATTTTTCTAAATTTTGAACGATATTGTGACTATACTTCAACAATAAAGACAATATCAATGTTGCCAACTGTTGAGTAATTAGCCTGTTGTAGGGTACTTTTTGAATTTTTCTAGAGGAGTGAGATGGTACGGTGGTACTACGATTTTATTATCAGACGTATAACGTAACTTACTCTTTTCACTCGTCATCATCAGTGAAAAATACAGAGAAACGACGCGAAATCTTCAAGCGTGACATTTCTAAATACACCTGAAAACCAATTGTTTCTTCGAATATAACTTGCACTGTTGATGGTTAATATTTCACTAACATATAGGGCAGAGATAACACTTCACACATACCTGCAGCGATATCATTGTTATTTTTTCCCATGGACGACTTTTTTTCCTCTCTGTTGCATGGAGGGGCTTTTGAAATAAGAGGCGCTGGTAGCTTCCAGTAGAAGTGAACACTTCAGATTCTTCAGCAAACATGACAAGGGACCATCAGCGTTAACGCGAGTCATGAAAAAAAAGTCATTACCATGTAATTTAAAAACTTCGGGACGTCATCGTGATGTCACCGACTGCCGAAAATCGGGATGCCATCGTCAAGTAATAGTCACGTCACTGCAATGTCACACGTGAAATGGTCACATCATCCCATTGCACCATCGCTTGTTGAGCCGATCCCAGAGGTGCGTGAAGGGCAGAATGGTTGAAATGCCTTCTATTCATGGAAGCAGTGCAAAGCCGGGCTAGGTGCCGAAATATCTCGGCACTGGTTGGATTAACACAATCGACTAGAAAAAAGAAGAGAAATACAAAAGCCCATGCATATTCACGAAGTACATGCTGATGATGGGGTGAAGGAGTGCGCATCAGATTACGAATCGTGGCCTTCTCCTTTCTTCTCGGTAAGAGCCTGTTATTTTATACTTGTTAACCTTTTGTTCTGTCAAATGCTTTCATTGTTGGGTAATTTAATGTCTGTGTTTTTATGATGTTAGATTTTTTTCTGGTTAACAGCCTTTTGTTAACATTTTCATTGTTCACAGATGCTTCGGTTCGTTCACGTGCACCTGCGCTACATCATCTGTATACAACATGCGGCTGCTTCTGAACGGAGGAACACTGCGCGGTCTTATTATGCTTCACGCCTAAAGGTATATAACTATCAACTTCCAATTAGCTTAGGAAGATGTATACTAGTTTTTTTAGATCATAGTATATGGACAGAGTTTGCAAGCGTCCCCGCTGGGGCTAGTCTAGCTGAAACACCCGCTAATTAACCTTGGTTTTCCTGCTAATTATTTTCTTTCTGCCTATTTGTCTGGCAATAATTCTCTATTCCTCGTGAACTCACTTTAGCCACCGTCTTGTTTGCGTTTCAAATGTTCTCTCTAATAGAGAAGACTTCATGTTAGAATAAGGCCGAAGTAGCCAGCCTGTTAAATACCTTCACGGTCAATGAGAAGTGGCTCCATCACTTCCTTACATTCCACAAAGCATGCACATAGTTCTTTGTTACTGAAGCTCGCTTTGAACCTGCATTCTAAACAACCCCCACTTCGCTTTAAACAGAAAATTGCTTCGCATTTGATTGTCATAAAAAGTAGCCTTATTTATTTCTTTTTCATGCTTTCGGCATAAGTACTCGGAGCCGGTTTTCTTTCCATCGCTGCCATTCAACAAATGTTAGCAGCTCTTGTGCCTTTGCTCTTATCATATTAGTTACATCAAGATGTCAAACAAGACGTCAGCTCATGCTTCTATTTGAAGTAAGGTTTTTACCTACATGATAATTGTTTTTAGGGGTATTTCACCTCGTAACTCGACAAATGTACCGACACTCATCTCAATAATGGCAACAATCTACGGACACCGATTCTGAATTACAGTATTTCTTCTACATTTATACCACTGCACATGGTGACTTCATTGAACGCCTCACGAAAAAAAAAATTCTTCGAAACGAGTCAGGTCAGCGTTTTTTACCCGATTAAATTACTGGTTACCAAGTGCAATTGGCAAGAAAATAAGGTGGTTACTATTTAACAAAGTCGTAAAACGTACTTCTCTGTGGAGCACAAAAGTAACGGTAAAATTCTACATGCACTGACTTGACTGCTGGCAACACTCACATGCGAAGAAAAAAGAAATTCCCGCATTTCCTTCGAGTATGGAGATGATCGTGGTCGATGGCAGCTGTTTATCCTGATCGGGATTTTTCGCCTTCACGAAGAAGAACTGTTTTCACACATGTATAAGTGATCCCGCACTGTTCGGAAAAAGTAGTGGCGGACCATGGTGAGCTTCGTCTTTGAGATTCCTGTTGTAAAAGAAAGCTGTTCTTCAAGCATCTATGTTTCGCCAGTGTCACTCGACATCCTGTATATTGCGCATATCTGAGAGGCCATTTTTATAATAAAGTGAAAGCAAATTATCTGGTTTCAAAAGCAACTGATGTTAAGAATAAACGCCGAATATGAGCTTACAATAAAGTAAATTTGAAGTCCAATGGGAAAACACACAACGAAGTGCACATTGAAGGTGAATCGAGATTTTTTGTATTCATAACTAATATATTCAATCAACAATAACAAGCTTTTCATCGGCAAGTTCTACAATTGAGTGCAAACTGCGTTCCACGTTTATTTATGTGCATACGTGCCTTTCGCTGTAAGCGAGAGAAATACTCCGTGCGTGACGGGCAACCACCTGTATGCAGCAATGGAGCGTTGGCTAATGCAATGGTTAAAGGGTCTGCCTTTGACATTGCTTACGATGGAAATGGAAAGCAGGAGCGGAGGCAACGTGGGAATAGCGTTGCAGGAAGCGCGGCGTCTCGAAGCGTTCGCATTCCAGCGTGTGCATTGCACGGCTGAATAAGGTTTGCTACGCCCTGCGCATCATCACCTTCTTGTACTGGTCGAAACTGACTAGAGAGCTCCGAGTCGGCCGCCTCAGAAGCCAGTTCGATTCGCTCCGTGAACAGATCGGCCGACCGAGGTCACGTCTCAGGCTCGAAAGGCATTTCCATCTCACTAGTAGTGCCAAGTAAAGCAACACCTTGTAATAGCACCACTTTGCACGTACCACCCGCATACACGCACAAATATAGTATGTTAAGAGGGGAATGACACGTGTGCTGAACTGTGCACTTGAACAACTGCGCACAAAAGGTTGCGCTAGCGAGCCACATGTATTTGACAGTAGGTCACCTGGACAAGGAGGTAGCAAAACTGAGTTTTCTAAGCTGTTCTGCTGGCGCACTTGAGCTGCATGCGGACTCTGTTGTCTCGTGGTTTTAAATGCAACTGGTCGAAAAAGTAAAAACCTCAACGAAACCATACTACGTTGTACAACAGTAACGTGATGGCAATGATGCGATCAGGACAGTCTTTTCCGTCGCCTACTTGCTCATGTTATGACTGTGTGGCGTTGGAAAACATTTATATGTCATCTAATTTGCAAATGTGGCTCTGATTTACAGCCAGTACACGTATAATTGCCTTTTTGATTATTTTATCCATTTTTCCTCTATATTATTAGTGTAACTTTGAGCAGAGAGCTAGATGTTATTCGCCGCACTTCGCGACCTCTCACAAGACCACCATTAAACCTAAGGATTTCGCCCTAATAACCTCCATCGCTGTGATGGTTAAGAACCAGGTTAAGTGCACACAGGTTTCGGAACGAAGTGTGATTAATCAATACATCGACTGAGAAAAAAAAAGCGTGACTTTCGCCTTTCCATCGTCTCCGGCAAATTCAGGAGGAACCTCGTCAGCTTTTGGTGCATACCATAAGGAATGTCCGAGTGAAATATCTTGACAGGTCAACGGGCAATAAGTGGTCATGCCACACGTACGCTTGGTTATGCATACGTTCGCTTCAGTGTTGTATACGGCGACAAAGAGGTTGCAAACGTTGTTGTACCACCACGACTGCACAACGGCGCCAAGCGGTGCATTCGCAAGCGACAAAATGGCCCGTCTAGTCGAACGGAAGGCTAGTCAAATGGTAGCCAAGTGGCAGGCGGGGGCAGAATATTTACAAGCTGTTAGAAACGCGATAAACTTCAATCAATGTTTTACAAGAAAAAAAGAAGAAATGCATTATTTTTACGCGAGCTTTGCTGTGCACTCATGAAATCAATAATAGTGGTTCAGAGTTTACCATGCAGTGATAATTCAGTGCAGTAGACTGCTTGACGGACGACGGAAAAATCCAATGGAGCTGGTTCCTCCCGGAGACCGACTTCGCCTCCTACATGTTCAGGTAGGCAGTGCAAAGGACGAGAGGCATGGATTCTGTTCTATTGTAACCGTGCCTTCAAAGTTTTGCGCTCGGCAATAACAATCAAAAGCACACTTCGCTGACGTCAAGAACTGAAGCAGTAACGTCAACGATAATGTTTTAGTGATGTAACCGGCTATCCCCCCCCCCCGACCCCCGAAGAAAGAAAGTGAAGAGAAAATTGAAGACGAGACCTTTCCAAGGTGCCATCAACGGAGTATGTCGAGAACATATGAATGGTCCTTACGCGGAACGATATATAATGATATCACACGAAATGCGCGTAGTGCTTGAACCATCAGCTTTGGTAGGCGGGTCGAACCCAGCTATGGAGATGTCGGTGATAGAAGCTGCCGTGCGCAAATGGATTACGTAAAGATCGCACACATAGTATTCTCCCATACCCCACCGATAGAGACGCAGGCGAATGATTGTAGACACAAGTATAGGTCTAAGAGACAGCCACGCCGTGGGGGTCTAGTAGTGGCTAAGCTACTCGGCTGCTGACCCGCAGGTTGCAGGATTGAGTCCCGACTGCGGCGGGTGCATTTTCGATGGAGGCGAAAATGCTGTAGGTTCATGTGCTCATATTTGGGTGCACGTTAACGAACCCCAGGTGGTCGAAATTTTTGCAGCCCTCCGCTATGGTGCCTCTCGTAATAATATATGATAGCTTCGGGACGTCAAACCACAGACATCGATCAATGTGATCATACAGACATATTTAAACCGGTTTGTGTCTGATTAGCCTTGCAGCCTTTTTTTGTTTTCTTACTCCGTTACGTTCCTTATAAGAGTTTTCTTACGAGAAAATTTACTGACATGAAATCAGCAACAAGCACTTCAGGAGGTGGCTATAGTAGAGATACATATTAAGCGTCAAAGCTCTCAATTTGAGTGCTGCGTTGTTGTATTTCTGGCGCTGCAAACCCAGAGAGCAAAGTGCCATGTGGTTATGATGAAGGAAACAGACAGATAATGGGATCATTTGTGGCACAGATGTAATGACGGCGTTTAATAGAAAGCAGCCAAAACAGGCCTACGTGTATAGGCAGAAGCAGTGACGACTGCTTGATAACTGGCGCACACTGTGGTTGTTTACACAAAGAGCAAAGAGTGCTGTTTCCATTAAATTTATAGCGGCATAATATTATACGGCTCCTCATCTATGAAAGTTGGAGCTGCTCCAATCGCAAATCTCATCATCATCTTCTCCTTCTCCTTCATTCTTTATTCTATTCAGGGCACTTCTATTCAGTCTTTACGTGGGGTGTGGTGGAGGAGGGGAGTACATGAGTACCTCCCTAAAGTTCATTGAAATTTTGCAACATGAGCCTAACCGAAAAGAATATGAGCAGTCTGTGCAAAAATTTAAATACTGGCGCAAACCAAACACCAGCCACAAAGGCAACAGACACATCGTCAGTCATGCTGGAAGTAAATAGATAGATAGATAGATAGATAGATAGATAGATAGATAGATAGATAGATAGATAGATAGATAGATAGATAGATAGATAGATAGATAGATAGATAGATAGATAGATAGATAGATAGATAGATAGATAGATAGATAGATAGATAGATAGATAGATAGATAGATAGATAGATAGATAGATAGATAGATAGATAGATAGATAGATAGATAGATAGATAGATAGATAGATAGATAGATAGATAGATAGATAGATAGATAGATAGATAGATAGATAGCTATGTGGTGTTAGACGTCCCAAAACCACCACATGACTATGAGGGACGCCGTAGTGGGGGGATTCGGAATTTTCGACCACCTGGGGTTCTTTAACGTGCACCCAAATTTGAGCACACACAGTTGGTCACCAGCCGAGTTCCTTAGCTACTAGATCACCGCGGTGGGTCAGTTACTCGAAAGGAGTTTACATCATCGTCAGTGATGTCAACCAAATGCAAAGTAACAACCAATAAAATCTGGTGAATGTATTTGCTTACTCCAGTTCGTAAATTTCCAGTGACTCCTAGTGCAGTACCACACTACTGACTGTGTAGAAAAAAAGGGGGTTATTTAATTTGATCAATGTTGTATTAAAGCACCGTATGTGCGCATATATGGGATTGTTGACTACACTGTTTTAATATACCCTGTCTTGACTGTTATGTTAAATTGTATGCTACATTTTACGGGCTGGGGATCTTTTACGCTTGAGGACTTGGACCCTACGAGCTCTATGTTAGGTACCTGTAAGTGATGAAGAATAACCGGCACCCTGTTTGCGCGCCAACAGCTCCTTACGCCAATAAAGAAAAATGGTAGATCCCACGGACAGTGCGAATCTATGATAATCGAAGCACGAATGAGCAAGGCTGATATGTCACTTCAAAATCAGCACAACGTTATGAGGTGGAGGTAAATGATGCCGTACATGTGCCATGATCAATATGTTTGAATGTCTCGTTTACCTTCGTCATCTATTCACGTCACCTGATACCAAATTTGGTATATGTGGAGCAAAACAAATGGCTGCTAGCGCGCTATTAGCGTAGCATGTAGTCATGTTTTACATGACACTCATATTATGATTATCATGTTTGCACCAGTCATATACTTTCGTCTTTCATTAGCGTCACGTAGCACCAAATTTGGTATATGTGGAGCTAGGAAAACGGCCGTGAGAGCATCATGAAGGGCCCGACATATTTCATTGTAGCATTGACGCGCACACACGCTTGGAGCACCGACGCTACGTTAGCAATACGTGATCACTTTATAGTCTGACGCCAGGGTACAGTGCCTAGTATATTTGAAGTGTGATTACCGCCAAACGGCGCGTATGGGAACCCTTGAGGCAGCTTGGCGATGTATCCGCTAGGTGGCGCGCTCTCCCGCTTACACGTCAGGCCGCCACGAGAAGCACATGTGTGCATGCTGGACTGCGTGCGTTGTGCGTGCCTTTCGTGTTGTTTTCTTCATTTAAATGATGCCTTGAGAAGCAGTGATGAGCCGACGACAGAGTCACTGTTTTGTACCCGGTTGCAAGAGCGGGATACGGTTGCAAGAGCGGGTACAATGCGACTCCTTGCTCTACACCATGCCTGTATAGAGTCTTTTTCGTGAACGCGTTTCAGGCTTTCGTCTTTTCCTTTTTCTCTGTTTAGCTCTCAAGACTGATTTTTTTCATCCGATTGTTTTATTGCGAATATATTTTTCTTTTGTGTTTGTTATAAGTCAAAACGGCCAATAAAGAAAACAAAACCCAGCGTGGCTCTGTAGTAGTATACTGGACTGCCACGCAGAGGGCCTGGGTTCATATCTCATTCCAGCCTCGGTATTATTTTCTCCTTTTCATCTATTTTTTTTCATGTCCATCGGTTACATCGCCAACGGCGACGCCGCTCAACGCAGGAACGGGCTCCAAAAAATTTCGGATGGTGAGGGGGTTCACGGGCCCGGAGTGCCACACGCTGGCTACGACCCTGGTTTGTTCTAAATTGAAAAAAAAAACAGTTCAGACTGCAATTTCGCAATTCATTCGATGTTTCATTGCCTCTCATTTGTGGAGTAAAATATTTTTGCAGCAGAGGCTTGCGTTTAGCGCACAAAAGAAGAACAACCGAATAAACACTTCAAGCAAAAAAAAAGCATGCAAACGAAGGTGCAGCTATAACAAGAGCACATTTTAATCACTCATTCTCGAACGCCGCGTGCTCGGCAAGCACCGTCACCTTCGATTTCGGCACTACAATCCATGGATCTTTGGATGAACCAGAAGCTTGATAGCGTCTGCGATTAAAATTTGGACTGAAATTGTTGCCGTGTCCACAAGTTATAGAAACCGCGATTAAAAAATAAAAGCGCGAGATCCAAAAGCGATCTGTTTGAACAAGTCACCCAAAAAAAAAAATTGCTTACCGACATTCCTAATTCACACTGGCCCAACAATCATAGCTGGCGAATGGAGATGCAATTACATGTGCACGTAGCAGAATGAAGACAGTGGAATTTAAACGGACGGTGCTAAATAACGGCCGATTAGCTGCGCGACAAGCAGACGACTACACGGTGAGCGGACGTGTAAGCGGGTGTCAGCGCCCCCTAGAGTTCTCTTTTCGATGCATCGCGGAGCGGCCTCAGAGCCGGCGGCGCGGTCTGCACACTTCCCCTATTCTAGACACTGTAGCCAGGGGCGACCGGCTCTTACAGCGGCCGTCGGCGCGGCACGACGGCAACTGGCGCGAAATGCGACATGGTGAAGTCGCACCGATGCGTTATGCAAACAACACTGCGTCTCCCTCTTTTCGTGACGGAGGGTCGCCGGTAGCGCTGAAACGGGAATGCGTCAAAGCAACGCAGCGTAGCGCGCGCCTGCGAGTATATGGCAGGACCGGTGCATGGCGTGGCCCGATGAAATGAACGCCGGTGAGCACGTGCACCGCGTCCCGTCGAATTGTATTGGCGCCTTGACTGTAGCATGTAGTCATGTTCTCACGTGACACGCATCTCATGACTATCGTGTATGCACCAGTCACATACCTTCGTCATCCATTGGCGTCACGCAATACCAAATTTGGCATATGTAAAGCTATCTAAACAGCCGCGAGCGCATCATGAATGTGGCACGTGGTCATGTTGTTACATGGCACGCATGTCGTGATTATCATTTTTGCATGTGTCATTTACCTATGTCGTCCTCTGGCGTCGCGTAATGCCGAATTTGTTACATGCGAAGCTATCGAAACGGTCGCGAGCGCATAATGAGCGTAGCATGTAGTCATGTTACATGACACACATCTCATGTTTATCATGTTTGCACCAGTCACATACCTTCATCATCTATTCATGTCCCGTAATACCAAATTTAGTATAAGTGACGTTAGCGAAACGGCCGCCAGCGCATCATGAGCGTGGCATGTAGTCATTTTGTTACATGACAGGCATGTCATGATTATCATGTTTGCATGACTCACATACCTTTGTCACCCACTCTAGTGCCGTAATGCCAAATGTTGTATATGTGACGCTATCGAAACGCCCGCGAGCGCGTCATGAGCTTGCCATGTAGTCATGTTGTTACATGACACGCATGTCATGATTTTCATGTTAGGGTCTGTCACTTGTGTTCGCCATGGAATCAGGTCATGCCATACCAGTTTTGCAACATGCCATGTGAACGAAGCCACTGCAAGAGCTGCAGCGGCATGAAATGTAATACATGACATTCATGACATCCAAGTGTCATGATTTTCATGTTATGACTAGTCTAATATATTCTTCATACAGTCATGTTATGCTATACCAAGTTTGGTATCAATGGCCAGGAGACTTAATGGTCGTAGGTGACTAGACAGACAGACAGACAGAGAGACAGATAGATAGATAGATAGATAGATAGATAGATAGATAGATAGATAGATAGATAGATAGATAGATAGATAGATAGATACGCGTAAAGTCGCCGAAGTTCACTAAGAAATGCTTCGTATTTAATTGGGCTTGGTGAGAAAACACATCCAGGTAGCAAACGCGGCTGAGAGAACATCTAAGCCAAATGTAACAGTCATGTGTGCGCGCACAGGACTGCTCCGCAGCGTAACGCGAAATCACCATTTGTTCGATCAGGCGCCCCTTTTCCATGCAGAGGCCTGTGTTCTCTGTCTTGGGAGATGCCGGCGCTTGCTACAAAACGTCGATTAGCAGGTACCTTGCTATAGGGCAACTGTCGACATAAATCTGAAGGAGTGTTTGCATCAGATGCGTTTTTGCCACCCTTCTGTGGAAAATATTTATCCTCATTTGTAGCCGACTTCTTTAGAAAAAAATGTGAACGGTCGTTTTAATACGCACTCAAATATAGGACGCCTATATTTAGCTTGTAGAATTCACACCTAATACACTTCATTATGCGCCTGCACCGTAAAAGAGAATGATTACAATTTGGAATAAATTCGTAAAGCGCACTTATTACAAACTTTGGTATCCGGAAGCGGCATTCGCACTAGTTCTTCGGTAAACTCGGACACAAACAACCCTGGTTTGGTCCCCATCATGCTCCAGGAATTTTTCATCATTTATTTATTTTATTTGCATTGTTCTCCATTTTTCATTCACGCACAAGATGATCCTTTTTCGCTCACAACCAATAACGCCGACATCAAAACTGGCGTAATTTCTGCAAAACGAGCTGTTTAATGCTAACGCATTAAAAGTATAACGAAGAGAAGATTGGTTCTCCACATGTCGCTATGGGTGGAATATGCCGCCCTGGAGCACGACTCTTCCCACCAGCAAAAAGTTTGGGGTCGGCCTTTATCTGTGTCACGGCTTTGCCGTGCCTGCATGTAGCTCTACAGAACAGCGTGCGACCGACTGCTACAGTGTGTTCTCAAGATCGAGTCACTATATCTAAGTATGTTCAGTTAAACACTTGTAACGGCTGCTCCAGATAGATGTAAGTAGGACTGACCTTTAGTTGGGCTGAACTGAGGCAATTTAAGAGTCGCTGAAATAAGCCACGCTCATGTAATCGTCCCATGTTTACTGTACATTTATTTACGTTCAGGATTTTCAATAGAACTCTCCTTATTGTATTCGCTTTGCTGCAGAGAACCCGTTACATCATATGCTAAAAGTCAATTCATTATTGTGTTTTATAATTACCTGGTTGCCCTTTTTGTCATCAAATGTCAGCTTTTTATCTCTCTTTAATGTAAGACCTACAATGCACCTGCCCTTCCTTATTCTGTCCAACTGTACTTGCCATCATCTCTTCGCACTGGACTTTCTCTCTTGCACTTAAATCTTCCTTTTTCTCTCAGTCACTTCCTTCAGCAGATTGCTTACTCCACGATGGGCATAGTATATCAGAGAGTAGGAAGAATGACTGAATGAACGAGGCAAGCAAATGGAGTGGACCGGGGAAGGCGGATGGTCAGCAGGCCTCTGCCGCATTGCCGCCGCCTTCGGCGCGGCATATCGCCGTCGACTGGCTTCTGCTGCTTCCTGGAGTCGGCTGTGCGGCCGCTGACCCAGATGAGCGGGGAAATGGCGGGTCGTTCCTCCTGAGCTTGCAGCGGGAAACTCGGCCGCGACGCCCAAGGGGCCGCTCTCTAATTCGGACGACGGCCATTGTTGTGTTCAGACGGGCCTCCACAGCATCTACGCCACAGCACACGCGCCGACGACGCTGTCTCGTCGGCCAGTCCTCAATTGCAGAACTACTACACAAAGCTCGTGGACGACCACGCTTTAAAGCGGCATCATTGTTGCGTGTTCCTTCCGTGGGGTGCGCAAAGGAATCGATTCGTCACCGGATCGGCAGGAGCCCGTTGCTCTCACTTCGAAGAATGTTTACGGATGTTGCAGCGCTTTCCTCCGGACAGCTTTCAAACGATCCTTCTGCGTCTGATGGAAACCGGTATACTGCTAGAGAACGTCCTACATCGGCGTGTTCGCAGCAGATTGTGCTTTTATTGTTAGCAAGGAGCCCTTAACTCCGTGGATTCTCCTCTCTGCACCTTTACGTGGCCCACGCTTACTTAGAAACGTCGTTATGCATACAACTGACTGGGTTTGTGGTGTCACAGGCGGTATTAGCCAGGCAGTGAGCCACGTTTATTTGTTCTGCCTTACCAGACATCTACAAACACACGTAGTCATACTGTAATCCATCACTTTCGATGAACATGAAAAGTTATGTTTCCGACTCTGAAGGAGGTTTTGCGTGAATATAAGAGATGAGCGTTGGGCATGTAGGTGTGAACTAGTGAGTCAAGGTATATCTAAAAAATTAGGGCCAGTAAAGACAAAGTGCACTGCGTCTTACCTGCTGGCTTCGCCGCGGCATTCGCTGTTTTTTGTGCTAATTAGATCTGTCTTGGGGCACCTTCAGTAGACAGCTATCTTCAACGCCAATCTGTCCCTGGTAAAAGTACGTATATTGCAAAGCGAACTGCTTTTTCACGCGCTTAATCTTGTGTTCGCGTCATCTCATTATGTCGTAGCGCATGCTGAATACAATTTGTGAATAAGCTTAACAACATTTATTAGGCAGAAACATTTGCCACAAGTAGATAATGATGCCAGTCTCTAACCGACCTATAAGGGAATGTTGCGTAAAGGTATACCACGTAATTATTCGGGAATGTTGGCTTCTATGGTGCCTGAAAACGTTGCTAGCGCAATGTTAACTGCAGGTTCTTAGACACTTATATTGTGTTTTATTTTGCACTTAGATAAGTAATGCTGCCAGTTTTTCTTGATGACAGCAGACTGCATGGCCTCGCAAACCACAAATTAATGCACAAACACTCCCTGAAATTTCGGCACAATGAGAGCGAGATATATCAGACTTCTAAAGTGAAATTGTGCTTTCGTTGTATTTTTTATTTTTTTGCCTGGACCTTTTTATTGTGCTCTTCCGAAAACGGCAAGACTTAGTGCAGTTGCCCGCCGCAGTATTAGATTCATGAATAAAGTGTAGTTGGGTTTGCGGAAGTGTCGCTCATGAGAAACTTGAGAATCGGACCTCATACGCAGTAAGTTCCTCAAATACGGCACCTATTCATTATCGGTCACTGTGGAGGCACTATCGTTATATGTCAACATCTGCAAAATCGGGTATATAGTTGTGTCGTGTAAGCACAAGCCGTCAAGCAGTTGAGCCCAGTTTGGTCAATCATCAAATGAAACGAAGATTTTTGCTTATACCAATTCTACAGGCAAAAGAAATCACACTTCTACTTGTTACATGCTGAGGAACTCAGTGACAAGTATGACCTCTGAGAGTGGCTGCTAAATGGACTTTGGCCGGCAAGGAACAGATAAAAACAGCGTTTGCAAGCTGTTTTTGCTAATTTAATGTTTATTACACGTTTCACCTTTTTCAACAACGAAACTGAAACACTGCGTGCCGCTTTAGTGCAAATGGAGTGGTTTACTGAAGCAAAAGATACTGTGATCATAGTCTTGATCGTCACTTGCACTGCAGACCACAAGAATATTGATCGGTGGAGCCCTGTGAAGCTGCGCCGTGGCGCTGATACTTCGTGCAGTGTTGTGACAATTGAGATAGAGAAATGCAGGAAATATAAGTATGGTTATTCCTTCGCGCGATTTCATTGTGTTACTGAGCTTTTCTTCTGCGAAACATCGTTTCTGCGTGCACTCGTTCGAGTCTCAATCCATAATAAAGACTCACCAATGTGTGAAGCACTTTCCGCATTGTACGACAGTGCATCGAAGAGTCACACATTCTCTCTTATCTCACATCACAGGTCAAAATCAGGTATTGTTCACAGCTCTTCGCTTTGTCGAAAACACATGCGGCATTACCCATTCGCAGAGCCAGAGAGGTCAACTGTCTTACTGCTTTTGCGCGCACATATACTCACACACTCCCACAAAAACAAGCGACCACCAAACAACCCAGAACGGCCACTATGCGAGACGTGCAGTGGCGAAAGCAACGCGTATTTACATACGCGGCTCCGGACGAGAGTGAGATGACTGTTTTCGTCCCGTCATTACGCGCATGGCAGAGGACGGCGGCCACCGTAGTGCCCGCGCCACTCCCGTTGCCAACCCTTGCCGGCCCTCCCAGCCCTGGAAAGCGTAACAATGAGGGCGGCTGATCGGCCTGATGCACTCAATGCGGCTTACCCCCTGAGGGGAGGGGGGGAGAGCACGCGACAACCTCGGTACGGAGGGGGGAGGATCTCGGGGACCCCTGTGCCCACGCCCTACGGGGTCGGGTAGCGTTGCAGTTGCTTACTGCTCTCGCCGTCGTCTTTCTTCTCTTTTCGCGGCCCCTTTGTCTCGCTGTGCCAGCCGTCCAGCGAGTGTAGAAACGAACGGGGGTGATCGGGAAAGTGAAGTGAGGGAGTGAAAGGATGAGGGAGGAGTGGGCAAACCGGGGTGACAATGAAGTCAGGGGTCTCCAGCTGGAACCGCTGAAGCGATCGTGAAGATGAAGTGACGACGATAATAAACCAAGACGATGACGAACGCGGAATGCGTCCTAGCTCGCGAAGTGGCTATCTTCCGGCGTGTACGACATACAAAAGGCGTCAGTCTGGCATATTTGCAGGAAACAAACCAAGATGGCAGACTACAAATAAAAAGCTGATGCCTTGTTTTACGTGGCATTGCAGGTGGCTCTCTTTACACATCGTTTGAAAAGGAGCCGAAAAGCTAATCGTCATACTAACGATCATCATGTGTTAACTTGAAGAAAAATACAGCGTGGTTTTACATTCACATACTCTGTGTTTGTTTAGGATGCTTAGTATTGCAATGTATTTAGATACAGGCGAAATGTCGGAGGCCCATGCACGGTGCAAGGTCAGTGTAAGTGAAGGAAAAGCAAATGATCAAAATTTCCGGAGCCTTCCCCCCCCCCACTCCCCGCTTAGGCATGCCTCATAATCATATCTTGATTTATGGCAGGATGTAATTTTTTACTGTAGTGATCTGCTCACCCCGGAAGCTGAAAGAAAAGATAGGAAGCGCTGTTAGGCTTCTGTCGCCATCCGATAAGGAGCAACTGCTGCTCAAGCAAACTTTTTTTTTCAGAGCTGAAAACTTCGTTATACTTAGACAATAAAAGTTCAGGTAATAAATAATTTTATTGTACTTAAAAAAACACAGAAAACGTGCAACATGTTTATTTATTTATGTTTTCCCTTCTGACGCTACAGCATTAAAAAGTTTATTTTGCAGAAATGTCGGCGTTGGTGCCGTCAGTTACGAGCGAAAAATAATTACCTTTCGTGACCTAAACGTAGGGAAACAAGCAAATAAAATAAATATTGTCTGGCTATGCGTGGGGATCAAACTCAAGTTGTTTGCGTAGAACGCGGGGGCTCAACCACACAGCATCGACACCTCTTGTGAATTGCGTGAAAATACCTTCCTCTGCTTCGAAACGCAGTGAATGTAACTCCTGCTTTACAAAAACACGCATACTGTATACATTCTTCACAATACAACAACAAGAAGAACTGGCAGATTCCACGTACAGTGGCAATTGATGATATGCGAAGCACGAGTGAAGAAATTTCATATGTTACTTTAAAATCAGCCCAACGTTACGACGCGGACGTAAATTATGCCGTTCATGACTTCCATGTCATGATTATCATGTTTGAACGTGTCATTTGCCTTCGTCGTTTATTCACGTCTCGTGGTACCAAATTTCAAAAACGCATCATGAGTGTGGTATATAGTCATTTTCTTGCATGACCCGCATCTCGTTATTGTCATGTTTCCAGCAGTGGCATACCTTAGTCATCTATTCACGTCCTTAATACCAAATTTAGTATAAGTGAGGCTATAGGGAAACGACCGCCAGAGCATCATGAGCGGGGCATGTAGTCATGTTCTTATATGACACGCATGTCATAATTTTCATGTTATGGTCGGTCACTTGTGTTCGCCACGCAGTCATGTCATACCATACCAGTTCTTCCACATGTCATGGCAACGAAACCACCGCAAGAACGGCAAGGCCATGAAATGTAAATCATGACATCCATGGCATACATGTCATGATTTCAATGTTATGACTAGTCAGTTATGCTCATCATACAGTTGTGTTATGCCATACCAATTTAGGTACTGATACCATTATTAAAACGACCAGGGGAGTGAAAAGTCGGAGGCGGCTAGTCACATAGATAGATGAATACGCTCAAAGTCTCCGAAGTTCGCTAACCAATGCTTCGCTTTTAGTATTGCCGTAATGATGGGTTTAATGTATGGTATAAACGTACATTCCCATCGGATGTCAGAACACAAGATCATCTGAATGACTTCATAGTTTAACGCCAGTCACCCATTACAAAAGGCACACACGTTACTGCATCCTTAAGGTCATGCAGTGTGTACATATCAAGTTCGAAAACATTAAGTACGCTAAGTGTTTGAAGAACGTGCAACGAACACAATATCACTTTCGCGTTCAACTCTTGAAGGCGAAGCTTAAGGGTCCCCATTTTTTTATATTGTCTGACTTGCATAACTACTTTCTCTGGCGTTTTTACTAACAATGAAAAATATTGACTAACGTTGCATCTTGCCCAGTGCTGTGGCATGTGTGTGGACCTGAACAACAATGGCGAGAAGGTCAATTAAGATTACAGATAGGTAGAACAAAAGCTGCAGGACGAACATTGTTGCGCTGGATTATTTCCTGTACTGAAGGAAGACGATAGGTGCAGTGAAATGATGAAGAAGGCAATAGATAACGCATGAAGACATACAATCTAAAAAATTGCCCGCAGCTTCCCTCGGGGGAACACTGAGGAGGATGCGGAGCATATAATTGGTTAACGGGGTGTTAAAGTGCGACTTACTTGGGTCGATGGCTAAATTGGTTAACGTGGTTGTGAAATGGGGTGTTAAATTGCGACTTACTTGGGTCGATGGCTAAATTGGTTAACGTGGTTGTAGGAGGGGGGTGTTAAATGAGTGAACACGTACACACGTATGCGAAAGGGCGGCGCTGGTCGAAGGGACGTCGATCATTGTGTTTGTGGATTCGTTGGAATTCATTTCACCGCGACCTTGGACGTCGACGCGCCGTACAAACCAACCGACGAGCGGCAACTGAGCGAGCGAGTGCCGACCTTGAGTATATATACAGCGCGACGGCGCATGCACTGTCAGCTGTCGAATGTTCGAGAAGGGGGAGAAGCGCAACGGCGCATGCGCGCGCGTCAGCTGCCGATGTTCTCGAAGCGCGACGGCGCATGCGCGCGCGTCAGCTGCCGAAGTTCTCGAAGCGTGACGGCGCATGCGCGCTACATTATACAGCTAGCGAATGTTCGTGAAGACGAGAAGCGCACGCGGTGTGTAGAGGAGGAAGGGTGCACAGATGGTGGAAGAAGGAGGAGGAAGCTTGCGGACGGCGCCGCACTACAAGCCTCGAGTATTAGATGCTCCGCATCTAAAAGTTGTCTGGACAAACTGCACAGTTAACCAAAAAAGGGCTCTTTGCTCCTCCAATAGAAGAAATGTGCACTGAAGATCGCTCATGGCACGGCAAGGAGGGGCTATTTCCTCCTTGTGGAGTAGTAAATTCTTGCAGTAGAAACTGCAGGAATGTTGGTGCCGTGTGCAAACGACCCATTTGTGCCTACACAATCTTGTTTCTTTTCAGTGCCGCAGTGCGGTGTGATGTAGTAGCTAGTGTACGTGCATGCTAAGTGGCCGTGAGTTCAAATCTCATGTGTTTGCTGCAAATTTTCCCAAGTTCATATCTGATTGTGATCTCGCCCATCAATTGTGCATCTAACCAATAGCCTGCACGCACTTTCAAAGGCTAGTAAAGTCAGGCACAATCTGGTTTTTCTTTTGCGTAAAGTAACTGTTGCTCCTTTGAGGAGTAACAGCGAGAGCGCGATCATTCTTCGCAGCTACTCCCAAAATGCTACAATGAGTGTGGCAGGATAGTTTGTCCTAAGAATAAGCAACCACGATACACCTCTTGCTTTTTCACTTCTAAGAGTGTACCGTAACATTCGTCGTCTAAATGCGTACATACTATGCACTCTAAGCCAAAGGGTATAAAATGGTGTGTGGTTCGTCCTTTCGGAAACTAATGGGACTGCCACAGCACTAATCTTTTTAGGGACTAACGGCACCACGTGTAATAGTTAGTCCCCACAGAATAGCTCAAGGGACTAACATTTAATCCCCACATTTACATCCTACAGGTAACTGTTAGTCCCATAAAGCACCTCATAGGATCAACATTTAGTTCTCACATTTACTTCCCAGTCCTTCCTCAATTATTCCTACTCCTCCTTCTCTCACATTTACATCTTATCGGACAACCCTTAGTTCTCAGATTTACCCCTTACCGGGCAACCGTTAGTCCTCACAGTTGCACCTCGCCGGACAAATGGTTAGTCCACTCAAATACTCCACTAATTAACTTTTCATCCCCACTTCAAATATTGTTTTTCTATTTACTCTCCGCCAGGCATAACACTTCTTGCGCCTGTTCTTCTGCGCAGCGAGAAACAAATGGCGTGGAAAAGAACAAGCGAAAAATTATTTAGCCACCTGTGTCACTACTTTCGTAGTCACTAAAACATCGAAAGACAAAAGTGAGACATTCAAGTTTTTTTTTATTTTTCTCTATACACGTGAAGTTTCTCCATTCTTTAGGAAATTTAGGAGTGAAACGTACAAGTCCAGGATCGTTGTCACATCTTGTACAGTCCTTGTGAAGCTCCTCCGACGGAAGCGATCGATGACAGGCGTTGCAGACGCCAGCGCACACATCTTTTCTGCACGTTGTGTGCCCACGGCTGTACTGTAAGATAGTAAACATAGTTAGAAACACGTAACAGACAAGGATGCACGCATAGGACACGTACGTGTAGGTCGATATAAAACATACGTTTAAAACATCGCACGCAAATAACTTCCCAAGAAACACGAAATGTCGTAAAAACTGGAAACGACTAGAAAAGTATGGGACATCTAGGTATATTATGTTTCATTGAACTAACGTTTTTCACGGGAAGTTTCTAGAAGGTGTTGAGAAAACATGGTGTACAAGAAGTATTTTTCAGAACATTTACTAAATGTTATTTTCTGGAACTTTTGGTGGTGAAATTCGCGGACGAAGTCTCAATTGTCCGTGCCATATATGCAGGGTGTTTTCTACGTTTCTTTCTTTTTTTCAACATGAAAATATTATTCGCTCTGCATATTTATGTAGTACGTATTTTTACGTATTTTTACATATTCAAATGTCATAACTAAGTTCTCTAGTTAGCATTAAGAAATTAAGATGCAAAAACGCGGTGTGCATCTGCGTGGCTATAACCACTTTACTTGTTTAAACATGTCACACGCCGGTTGATGGCTTCTCCAAGGGTCGAGTTTTAGTCAATTTCTCTGTTTTTTAAGCGCGCTTGCGCTTTCTATTCATGTTATGTGTTCTACCAGTGCTGCTGATTTCGAATATGCGTTACACTCAAGCGAGGACGTGTGGCTTCGTATCGTGGAGCATTCTCGAGATATGTACCAGATTGCTGGTGTCGGCGCTTTGTCATCACCGCGTTCACCAAGTTTTTCCTACCATGTGCACGATAAGTGAGCTTTTGTTGACGTGGCAACCCTGTTTTTCTGTAGTACTTCAGCAGTGTAAAAGCAAAGTTGTGTGGAGTTAAGCACGGACAAGTTTTTTTTGTGTGTGTCTGTGGAGTGTGAAGCATGCACGTGCCATGGGAATTCAGCCGCAGATTTGAGCGGAGTTGTGGCAGCGGTCGCCTCTGTCGGCAGTCGTGTTGAGGGGCCCTGCACGCGAGTGACCTTTATTTTTGTTTCATATTTCTGGGCCATTTGTTAGCTGTAGGTGTTGATCATGCCTAGAGCGCGTAAGCCTGTCTAAGACAGTTTCATCTGCTGTATACGTTCCATTTTAAACAGCTACAGTATTGTTATTCGTTATGACTACTATCAGAGAAGTTTTTTTCCTTGCGAGCGACCGAATTCATGCCGGTGTAGGCATCGGTGCCGGCACGCGTTTTTATAAACTACTGTGGTACTCGAGTTGATGTGTGTTCGTGTTCAGCGTGTTTCATAGTTTTAGGTAAGGCTCGAAAAGGTTGCACTTACGCTTAAGTGTTCATGCAGCTCTTTTAGCGAAATTTGAACTTACGGTATACGCCAGCAACATAGGTTGCCTCATGCAGCCTGAATCCGTGCATTTTGAGCCATTCGTTTACCCTGATCTATATTTCGAACAAAATATTTCGTGGCTAAGTGGGGCCGAATTGCTGTACCTAAGGTTCCCTCAAGGAACCTTAGGTAATATAACTGTACTTGCGTGCCACACCGAAACCCTCGCGGAACCTTCGTTCCGAGAAGGGTTTCGGTGCGCGCAAGTGTACTTATATTACCTTTACGTTTCCATTTCGTTTTCTTTTAAACTTTTTCTTGCCTTTTTCTGTGTTTTTGTGTTTTCCCTTACTCATGTATTGCTCATCGTGTCACATGGTTTTTGTCAAATAATATACGGTCTCCTCTATATATTTTCGCTCTCTGCGCAATAAACTCAGTTGGAAGTAAGCCCTCATGTCCTTCGTCTCCTTCTTGTCTCTGTGTCGTCGCTCCATTCTCACGCTATTAATATCGTCATGTCATACCAACTAGCCCAAGCTGCCACACTGCGAAGGCAAGTCGAGGCTGCTGGTTGTGGCCTGCTCTGTAGAGAACTAGCAGCTGTAAATATTTAACTGCTCTTTGGAGCTGTTGAACAGTGATAGCTGCTACGTCGACAAATTGGACCACCACTGATTCCAATTAGTATTCACTTCTGATGGAATACTAGCCAGTCATAATAGCATCGTTTTGAGATGTCATGCAGCAATGCTCTCTCAATTTGCATATTATCCCCAAAGGAGAGCTGGTTATAGCTCAGAGCAGCGATCGGCGCTATGTTTCACGTCTGTAGTCACGGTCACCCTTCACTGCCAGCTTAAAATGTAACACAAGCCATATGCCAAAAATACACCAATGGATAGAAGGACTGAAGAAAACAAGTACACTTTTCTAGGGGGGCGGTGAGCCGAAGTGTTAAATCTACCTTTTTATCACAAAAGTGAACAGATTAATAACACCTGTTCACTCATGAGTGCCCTGTGGATCACTCATGGACACATTTAGCACTCACGTGTCTTATAGGACGTTTAAAGCCGCGATATGCTCACCGTACATAGTTTGCTCTATCATATACGGTTGTTTCTGAATCTTCTTACAGATTTGGTGGGCTCGCGCTTTCGTAAATTACTCGTAGGTTATGACTTGATGCGTACGCGACTGTAGGCTTTTCTCATAGAACTATATGTTCTTGTACTGGAGTGGACGGTAGCCATAGAGGTTGAAGATTGCTCTGCCCTACAGATGCGATTGCCACTTGCTACCCGCTTGGGTTAAGAGCCAACTTGATGCACCTCAAATTCTTGCAGTGAGTCAATCTAACACACCTTGCCGATGTCTCCATGTAAGAGCAATCACATTTAGTTTAGAAAATTGCTAACCAGTAATGCTTCAATCCTTTGATGGCGTCAGCCTACCAATGCCCATGCTGAACCAAATGACTGCCTTCCAATTGTTGCACTTGTATTTTAGGGAGTGAGGAATACTTAATTCCAAAGTGTACGCTCATGAACTGAACTACAAGAGTGGTTATACTGAATGTGAGCATCACTGGAAACAGAAGCTTGAACTGAGCAGCTGTCCTGGGCCTTACCTCTATTCAATGCAATTGAGGTTGGCTCAGTGTGTGCAGCTAATTGTGCAACGAGACAATATTACTTACTGCGCATCGCCACAGCCTCTGTAAAGACAGCAGCGTGCATCACCGAGTAGTTGCTCAAGAACATTGTACTCCTTGACGCTGCAGTCACTGTCGCTGCCATTCATTCTCAGCATTACATGCGCGTTGACACGTACACGTTGTGCCCAATATGGCGGACAGTACTTTGGAAACAAGGCGGCTGTCTGAAATAATCAACAAATCTCATGTGTCAATAACGTACGCCTCTCTCAAGCCTATTAGTTTGCTTATATGACTCAAACATAGAAGCGAACCTACTCAGTAAACTTGAGATCAAAATGTCCAACAACAACTAGTAGCAGACTTTTTGCACAGCAGAAATAACGGGATGATTATTGCTCTGATACAAGAAATTTAAAAAGGCACGACTCATTCATTCCGAGAAAAAACGGTCTTTCAGTGATCTTGGATGCTGTTAGGAAAGAAAAGCAAGTTTCCATCCAGCAGGCAATCGCAGCTTATCAAACGAGCCGTTTCACATCTGCATAACGCTCAAAGAGGCCCCACGCAACGTCTGCATGTCATCCTGTAGCTCTTGCCTACTCACTCCGACAATGCGGAGAATCTCGGAGGACACGGTAAGGCTTCTTGAATGTTCTTTAACGAAGCCTTACTCCGTGTCGCCACTGCTTAACGCCACTGGTTGCATTACTTTGCTGCCCCACACCCAGGCTTCGTTAGACATTTCGTGGCTTGCAAGGCTACGTTAGCAGCAGTGAGACAATATTGGGCAAGACTAAAGCAGCAGCCACGGTCACAACTCACAAACAACGAAAGCATCGTTTCTAAAGTTGTCATCGACCGTCTGTTTAGTTTGCAAACGGGTTGTCTTGTTTCGTCCGTTGATCTGACAGGTGCAGCTGAACATGCCTTAGTAGGCAACGCCGTGCCACGTTCACTATCTGCAGGCTTTTGTGCATTCGCCTTCGAGGAGGAAAGGCCTCATACTTCTAAGCTTTCACCCTACTCATGGTCATCGGCAGAATTTTCTCTAGGAAGGGGGGGGGGGTGCAAACCATTGTTGCATTGTGATTTGAGAGAGAAAGCACTGGTGCAGCTTGGGTGAGGGCAAGTGCTGCTGTGGTTTGAGGGAGCAAGTGCCCCTTTTGCACCCTACTGCTGACGGCCATGACACTATTATAGATAATTTGGGTGCTTGGAGAGAAAATGAAAAACGGGTTTGTCATCATTTCGTGTTTGCGGGCATTCAAAGAAGAGAGAAGAAGGCACGTGACAACAGTTTTTTTTTAAATACAACAACGTTTTCTTTATTCGACATAGTTGGTAATAATAAAAAAACAGGAGTAAAAATGAATTACATATATACACAACTCAAGGAAAATGACAGGAGCAATGCGCGCAAGTACACTTGTCTCGGCTCGATAATCGAGTATTGCGAATGTCCAATAAGGCGCTTAACAGATTATCACGAAACAACGTGGCCATACAATTTTTTTAGTGTCGATTTCTCATCGCGCTATCATACAAGCAGCGTAGCCGATGTCTGCGACAGCAAGCGGAAGAAAACGTTTGGTATGCGTGGGCGTCATTTCTTTAGAAATGTTTCAAGAACGACGAACCGCCAAGCGGTGCGCGAACCATTTTAAGATTGCACGTGCTCCTATGAAAAACAGAACTAAAGAACAAAAAAACGTGAAGTAAACAAAAGTTTCATGAAAGAATGTGAGAACGAGACAGACCTAAAGGTTCTTTTTACAGAAGCGTCGAGGCTGCGTGAGCCGGCGTAGAACGGGAAAGAAAAGAAGATGTGAATACTAACGAGGGAAACAAAGGCACTCGGTGGTCAAATTTTGACCGACCCAGTGTGGCTCCGTGTGACGAGGAAAGGAGAAGTGGAAACGGGGAGGGGTTGAGGGGGAGGGGTGAGGTCAGACATTGAAGGCGGCTCTAAAGAACGCTACGCTACTTAGGAAGCGAGGCGCAAAGGACGCGCAATAGTATACAAGACGTATAGTCCTATTTACCTTCGAGTTCCTTCCTACTGGAAATCAAGAGCTAGCTTTACGCTTGCAGTTTTGTCAGGGAACGCGAAAAAAAGTAACAAAAGTAACATTGACTGGGGCTGGCAGCAAGGAATATACGTAAGCTGTACTGGTTCTGACGCGGTTTCATTAGCACTTTTTTTAGAACCTGCTTTCGCTGTACAACTCGCGTAGTTTCACATATTTCGAAGGCACCCAACACATCCTCGGCATCTAGATCATTGTTTAATTTTTTTCTAAGACCTCGTGAATCGAGGTCTGTCAGTCGTTCTCGAGCGCAGTCATCTCGATGAAGAGCTTTGAAAGCAAAGTCTTTCGAGTGACAGTCAAGGCGGTTGGCTCGCATTCGCGCCCTGCGGCAGGGAAGCGAGCAACAAACTGCCAATGGCACTCATCAGTCGTAACATCACCCATGTTTTGTGGTGTGAATAAACACGAAATGCGCTTTCTACATCAGTGATTAGAACAACCCTAACGACAAAGCTCTGCGTTGTTGAAATTGTTTTCTACTGTTGCAAAAGCGAAGGAAAGAAGAAGATTCCTCGAGAAATTTGTTTAGCTAAAGCGTTCCCTTCAGAGAAAGGGGTACGGTTGAGTGATCCCCTTTCTCTCTCCCGCTTCCCCACTCTCCGCTCGTAACGGCAACCAGCATCCTTTGACGTCATTGCGCACGCGAGGATGTGACGCAACGGAAGGGCGACGGCGAGCGGAAAGCGGGGAGCCGGCGTTCGCTTCCTTTTATGTCCCTTGGGTTGGTCCGAACGCATCTGGAGTGGTCGTGGCACGTGCTAGACTGTCGACGCTCTTCAGTGCCAGCCATGGCCGCCTCCGTAGCCGCCACCGAATCCACCACCGTAGCCACCGCCGTAGCCGCCGCCGTAGCCGCCGCCACCGTAGCCGCCGCCGCCGAAGCCGCCGCCGCCGAAGCCGCCTCCTCCGAAGCCACCTCCGCCGTAGCCTCCGCCGCCGTAGTGCGTGTGCTTCTTAATGTAGACACTGCGAAAGGAAAACAAATAGAGAGAGAAAAAATGTGATCCCGTGGTAATAAAGGACTTCTTGGAAATATCAAAAGCAGACATCATGAAAATCAAACTGACACATAGAATTGCCAAGGTGCACTTGAACACTTTTAGCTGAGCGAAATGCTTGCGCTTCCTTTGCGATATAAATGTTCACGATTAATTGATATGTGAAGTTTTAACTTCCCAAAACCACCATACGAATACGGGAGACGTCGTAGTGAAGGGCTCCGGAAATATCGACCACCTCAGGTTTTTTAACGAGCATAAATGTTCTCGAAGTCACAGGAAGCATCAACGTGCTACAATGGGACTACCGCCAGGAGTGTTACCATGTAGAAGACCCTGCTTAAGAATGTCCTGACCTACTGCTAGGTGATTTACCGTTTACAACCTAGGAAGAAATCAGAGACACTGGTTAACGTAACATTCATCAAAGCCTACCCAAACTCACTCGAACGCCGTCCCTCAGGGTGAGAAGACAAAGTTAACTGCGACAGAAAAAAATCTATAATAAACATCAGCAAAAAGTTCTTCCGCGCACGTAACGATCACGGATGTTTGAAGCCTCCGTAGACAACAACCATGCAGCAGCGTATGTATTTCGAAACTTGTCGAGGTAAGGACAAGGAAGCAGAGAAAGCCGTTAAATGACCTAGCAAAAAACAAAAAATACTATGACAAATCAGCTTTCTCTTCGTCTTCATGCACACGCCATCGTGCACGTTTTTCTTCCTTTTTTTACTTCTTTTTGTCATATCCACCGTGTGCTTCTTCTTTGTTTTTGGCCCAAAGTAGACGCAACCATTCTCTCGTCTTCCACCGTGTGACACGCTCGCAATGCCGCCAAGTATGTCGTCACGGCAGTGCGCGGCGCAGAAACATATGAGGCCGTAGCCAGCAGTAGTGCCAGAAAAGCTTGCAAGACCACCATCCGCAAAGTGTAGCCTCGTCTACAAGGCATTTCCGCGAACTTACATCCGCTGTATTCGTTCCATGTATATTGGAACGAATGCGTTGAGGAAGTCGATCATGGGGCCCGACTCGCGCCAGAATAGTTTTCCACGCCACGCACAATTGAGACCCCGTGAATATATATAAATATGAATACACGTATATATATGTGCACTGGCCAGCCATTGCCACCGTCTTCAGCAGTCCTTGAGGAGCAAGGTGTTCGGTTCAGATTTGACTGTAGAACGACGCCAGACGGATAGAGCCCCATCTCTATAGAGCTCTATCTGTCTTTAATGCTGTCAAAAGATCAACAGAGCTTTGATATATTGGCCCAGGAGCATGCCCTTCGAGTAAAATTGGGGAGGGAAATGCAAATTTCGTTAACCTCGCTGCTACAGGAAGCACAATCAGACTATATTCATCAATGCTCCTCCTGTCATCTAGCAATGTTTAAATCACACTTCACCCTTCGAGGGAGCATCTCAACTTCTGCTTTAAGAAATGTCTAACAGCAGCGCTAAGAACAACGCAACTTGTTTGTACCAGATTCGTACAGACGTAGAAGCAGAAAAAATTACAGATCCTCGAATGCAGCACAGCTACGGTTGCGCAATAGCTTTTCAGCAGACGCTGTTCCGTTTATGAAGTTGTCTTCCATAGCCAAAGAATTCCAAGCCGCGATATACATACAGGTGCTCTTACAGCAGCCTACCAAAGAGCAACGCTGTCAGAAGCCATCAGTGAATGTCATACATTACTCTCGAGGAGTGTAAGGCAGCCGGCAGTGAACAAGCGAAGACACTGTAGAATCGATTGCAGCTTCCACAAAAATAAAGTGATGGCGTGATATAGCGTATAACTGTCGTTTGCCTAGTAAAGCGTAAAGACTTTTTTATTAATTGACCCTGCCATGCCAGGCAAGAAGCGTGTGACCATTATTTGCGACATTTTGTTGAAAACATGAACGCTTCGCTACGCCGCCGATGACGACAATCGAAAGCAAAGCACCTATAAAGACTAGTTGGGGCCTTAAGCTTATGGCACATTTGTGAGGCAGCGTGCTGTTGCAAAGCTTTCTAAAAACAAACCCCACACATTGTGTAGCCTCTTCGGAATGTTTGTAGCTTGTCTTCGGGTACACTGAAACGGCAAAATGGACAATTAGTTTGGAAAGAGTGACCAGGATTCCTCTGCTACACTAGGGCAGCCTCATCTTTCTGGACCCTTGGGAAGCTAATTTTTGGTGACCACCACCAAACTAGCAACTTGTAGGTGCTAATTGTAGAGTACAATATCACTAATAGCTTCGACCGCTAAATACATGCAGTTCAAACGCTGCAACTGAAAAACATGACAAAAAAGTTCGATTTCCGAGCGCAACACTCGCTGAAGTTACCTTTATGGCAGCTCATTGCATGTTTCACGAAGCTTTCAAATTTTCAAGTATAAACTGCTGCGACAGTAAACCGAATGCTTTTGTTCGCTGAACAAGGTATGAAAAACACTCTCAGGATGCGGTTTTTAAAATATGACAAAGCTTTGACTTGAGCCCAGCAGTGCAGTGTGAAAGAAAAGCGTGATTAATGCATCATATGAGGGTAGTACACCTTGGAGAGATGCATACATACGTTGGTACTTAGTGAAATGAAAGCGGAAACAAGGTGGCGACATATCGCATAAGCTAGAGAAGCATGCAGCTGAGGAAACTCTCCCGTTTTAAAATTTAAAAAAACGCTTAATCTCCAAAGAGACCCAGTGAGAACACATTAAGAAGGAAGAGGAGACTTATTCACACGAATGCCCTCTCATAACGAGGTCAGTGTTTGAGAGGGTGACAAGCCCACCACGATGAACGTCGTCAGCGTTAAAGTAGGTGATCTCGGTGGCTGAGCAAGGAAAACATGCGGAAACAAACTACAGGAAGAAAAAGTTGGCTCGGGAGAGCAATGGTGAGCAATGGGAAGCAACGAAGAAGCACTTAATAAGTCAGGAAGTGGACTGGTCGGGTCAGTGTCTTCCTCAATGCAAAACCAGAACCGGCCAGCCTCCTTCTGGTCATCGAAATGACCAAGAGGAAACGTGAACTCCAGGAAAGGAAGTGTGTTTTCTTTTTCTTCCGCGAGCTATTTAACGTTCTAGATGCGCCGTTTGCACTGCCAGAGTCAAGCGCTTTCTCGCTCACACACTTTTCTATATAGAGAGCCTATATTTGCCCACCTATGTGCGACAGGCGGCGTCCGAACAACTGGAGGCAACGGCCTCACGAACGATAAGAATCGGAAAAGCAGGCCGTTACGAGAAATTTCTGTAACTTAATGTGCGGTGCCCCATTTCTGTCGCCACCATTTTTTTTCGTACGCGCACGCATACGAGCAGTTCCCGAATGCAAATACCACCGTTCAGTTCCGGGAAGCTTCCGGAGTTGGTTCCTGCGGGCAGTGCGGAAGTAAGTACGCCTTCCTGGCGTCTCCATCGCATGGTTGCAGAGAGAGCTGGGACGTCGTCGGAGATCACCTATTTACCAACGCGAGTTGCAGCGGCTGCTTTCGAGGGTGCCCAAAACAAGCACCTTCTAAACAAGACAGGCAAAGCTGTAGCAGCGAGTCTTTAGGAATGCGGACAACACGGCCGGTCATGCAGGTAGAAGCCAGGGGCGAGCGCGCGAGGAGAAGCTATCCTGTCCCTCTTCTCCATCGCGCTCACCTCGCATGGACATTGGACGCGTTGTTTTTGCGCGCACTAAAGTCGTCACGCACCAAAAGAGATGCAGGCCTGCCTTGTTTGTGAGCTCCATTCCGAAGGCGCCCGCTTTCTAGCGAGTTTGTTTCCAGTTGGCCATCGGACCAGGATAGAGGGGTCACTGCAAGCCCAGCCGATACTATCCCAATACTTTTCTTCCTCTGCTTTCTGGTTTTTCTGTCCTTGTCTATTTGCCGTTGTGACACGTTGAATGGTGGCAGAATATCGATATGAAGCAGGGAAGTGTTGAAATATTGACACCTGGAAACATCCTAATGCCAACTGTTGGAAGGGCAGGCTAACGGGCTCTCGTAAAGTGGGACACTGATGCAGTGCAAACGTTCCGGCAGTCCATGGTCGCCGTGAGAACAAAGGTTGAATATCTTCTCGCAGGCTTTGAGCAACTATCAAGAACGCCTTCACAAGTGATAGGTGTTTACGTTTCATCTCAGTACTGTCTGCCTACAAGTACTCTTCTGCCTGTTCATCTGCAATGCGCTACGTCATGGTCCAAGCAACAAACGTTCTACTTCAACGTTAAGCGAGTTTTTGCGCTGACTTGCCCCTCATCAGGTGTGCTCTGTGGCACTTGCAGGACATACAGTTACCTAATATAAAAAGCCAAGCTATTTGTTCATCAGGATACGTGAACATGCGGATTAGAACTTGTAGGACTTCGCTCCATCTTTTCGTAATTCATACTTTGTTTGTACTTGATGACTTTCTTTGCACTGGCAACTATGTTTCCACGAACATGACTGAGATCGAAGCGGTGTCCATTCTTCAAGCTACATAAAAGAAAGGTGATTTCTGCGAGGGGGCATATAAGCGGTTGCTGCTCAAAATAAACAAGAATGTAAGCATGTATTGTCGATGGAGGTCGTCTTTGATCTAGTTCGCTCTGAAGGTGTGTAATTCCCATGAATGTACAGCGTGGCCTACTAACGGCATGCTTCTACAGGGTAGAATAGTATCCCAGCTTGTTGCTCACACTATTGTGCACTCGCGGTACGCCCCCTCGAATTACAGGGCAACGCAAAAAAAAATGGACCGATGGAGATTATGCGACAAGTCTTTTTCTACAAAAAATTGGATCGCGAGACTATTTCTGTATACTGTACATGCATGGGACGATACAGGACGTAAGATATTGCCGACGTCGGTAATTGCGAAAAGCTCGGGCGAAACAACATAGGGAGGTAATCGAGGGGCCGTATAAAAGTGCGGCCCGAGAACATAATTGCCACCGAGAAACAGATCACCCTCTGGAAGGCGGGCGAACAAAAGAAAACGAGACGGTGCGACTTAGCGAGATCTTCAGCAAATTCTTCCCCAAGCAATACCCTACTTGCATAGATGAATGTCTGCAGACTTCCACGGGTCCCAAAATAATCCCAGTAACGGCGAAATCATTCTACAAAGAAGGTGCACGTAGGGCCCGGGTGGAGACAAAAAGTGCGCCTCAAGCGCGCGTCGATTGCGAGCCAAAAAGAAAAAGAGCTCAAGAACACAGGTTAGAAGTGAATTGGTCCCTCTGCGTCAATGCGTATATCATAGAGACGTTCCTCTGTCTTTTGTTTTCCTTGCCTTCCAATTCGAGGTCCGGGTATTATGCGAGCGAAAAACGCCGCGAGGAGAGCCAGTGATGATCGAGAAGCGCGAGCAGTGCGCGGAAAACTGTCCGTTTGAGAACCAAGGCGACGGTAACCTTTTAGATGAAGTAGAGTAACATAACGGGGACGTGGCTTTTAGGGGGTCTGCGTAGTTTTTTTTTTACTTCGCGGCTTGCTTTAAGCACTTTTTGTTCTTCCATCCTTCACGGTACGCCTCCAGGCACCGAACAATTTGGAATCGCCGCTCTCTCTTCAGCGCACACCGTAAGACACGGAGCGAAGAATAGAATGCGTACCTCCGAGGAGGAGCGGCATCTCTTGCTGCTTTTAATGCCCTCGAAGCGCATTTTTATTACCCGTCTTTCTTTCTCGAATCGCTCATGACTTTTCCTTTTATGAGAGTGCTTCGAATAGGAATGTAGAGGAAAAAAATGGAAGTGCGGGAGCAGACCTCCTCTGAGATGCGCCTTCGGTTTCTCTCCTTTTACGAGGAAACCAGCCTCCTCTCGTGGCCGCGCAGTCAACCATTATGTCGACCATTGAATCCGCGCTAAATGTGCTCTCTCGCTGCGGGCTCAGAGAAAGAGAAAAATAAGAAGGTGGCACTACTGCACCAGTGCCTTCGCCTGGCGCTATTGGCGACGCAGGCGGCGGGGGTGAGACGAGCGCGCTATGGGGCACTGCCAAAGGCACGAAGACGCCTGAGCGGCGAGAAATGAGAAGAAGCTTAACAAAAGATGGACGAGGCGTAGAACAAGGTCGTGCAAACTAACGAGCCTAAAAGAACGAGCGAAAGGAGGCTATATAGACTATTTTAACCTTTTTTTCCCTTCTTTTTCGCTTCTTTCTTCTTTCGAGACACATTGCACCGTCATAACTGGCCACTTTTCTTACTTCGGCTCATTCCTGCTAAAGGTCCTTTCAATTTTGCGCGTCTAGTCTTTCGTTCTTTTCGCATTCGATGCATCTCAGGATTCAACGCACTTGTGGAGAAGAAAACGCATAAAAAACGAGTGGAGAAACAGCTGCTGTGCTTCTCGGTGAACGGGAGGACAGCGATAGCTTATTCGCGTTCTGGAACGGCTCGGCTTGGCTAGCAGCGCGTGATCTGCGCGAGCGTGAAAAACGGCTCTCGAAAACTTTTCTTGTTGATGCCTGTGCGTACACGCCGCCGGTTAGCGTAATAATACTACAACGAACCGGCGCGAGCCATTCTTTTGGCGCCTTCGCCGTGTCCGAAGCGCGAACATGGCAGCGTAGTAGACGCGCACAAAAAAGGCACGGAGTGGGCGAGAGGGTTCAGGGAAGGAAGGCGTTCTTTGTGTGCGTGTGGACCGTGGATGTGCTGTTTTTGTGTCCCCCTTGTTGCTATTCTACCCAGCTAGAGCCTGCAACGTGTAAGCTTGTCTCATGACGTCTTCGCTGCGTGGCACGTGACCAAGTGACGACGATACGAGGCTCTATATGTTCTTCGTAAGTAGGCGTGCACAATGACGGAATAGAACAACTCGCGCGCAGAAAAGTACAAGCGCTTAAGATTAAGGTTTGGTTCGCTTTTATGAAGACACGGCCTGAGTCCTACATAGGTGCAGACACGTAACGATTGATCCAAAAGTCTTCAAAACGGAAAAAAAAGAAAAGTTATTTTCGGTCTCTTAAAGTGTAGTGATGAAGATGAGTGCTGCTCAGAAAGGTAGATGGTACCACTCGACTGTGAAGAAGACGACGTTTGGTAGGCTTGGTACACAGGCTGGTTCCGTGATTACCACTTCACTTGTCGTGAATGCTCTTCTGTTGTATAAACGAGAGCCACTCCTAAACGCCTCACTTTACAAGCTTCGCTTTTGAGAGTTTAACTCTATAGCCATATCCTGTCTCTAGTGCGTACTTCAAACACTTAGTGCATAAAATTGGTTCGATCTTGCAATGCACCCACTACGCGGCCTTAAGGAAATAGGTGCAGTAAAGTGTGTGCCTTTTGTAG
This sequence comes from Rhipicephalus annulatus, assembly GCA_013436015.1. Lineage (NCBI taxonomy): Eukaryota > Metazoa > Arthropoda > Arachnida > Ixodida > Ixodidae > Rhipicephalus > Rhipicephalus annulatus. Next base: position 27,278 of record WOVY01015457.1, on the reverse strand, counting down.
TGGTTGACCGGCGTTAAATCATCATAATCCCATGTTCTCACGCCCACCAGCAATGCACGCTAGTTCCACGCATTGTTATTGCAATATTTCGTGCTGTACTGTGAAGCATGTATACAGGACGCGTGTGTTTGTGAAGCATGAAAGTTACTTACACTTCACTCCCAAGCAGAGGAAGGTATTTTAACTGCGTGTACAAGCAGACGTGTGGCTGTGTGCTTGAGCATCCGCTTCCCGTGCGAACTACCCGGATTCGATCCCCACGCGCACCCAAACAACCTGGTTTCCATCCTCAGACTGGCCCAGTTTTTTTATTTTATCTGCAGAATTTTTTTGTTAATGATATTATTTGCATCGTTCTCAATTTTTCGGTCATACATCAGGTAATCATTTTCCGCTCACAACCAACGTCGCCGACGTAGGAATTGCTGCGCAACGAGCTCTATAACACCAATTAAAAACAAAGCTGCAAAAGCTCGTATTCTCGAGCAGTTCGTGAGTTGATAAGTTAAGGTGTCGAACACGGAAATTCCAATAGTGAAAACGTACTATTGCGAAAGTAATAAAGAAGTTGTGACCTGACACAACCAGTAGGCTGTGGCGAGTCTTGGAACTTTCAAAAGTTCACGTGTCTATCACATCGGCTCTTTGTTATTACAGCCCACTTCACTGTAGTTTTTTTAGCCGTTTCTTTATTGTCTTTTTTTGCACTGGATGTGTATTTGCAAGTTTTTTTTCAGCGCGCGAACATAGGAAAAAGGAACAGGGTACACATATGACTACGCATCAACTAGCCAAAGCTTCCACTATTGTGAATCTGTAAGTCGCATTAGGTGTCGTGTAGCTGTGGTCTCCAGTTGTGTAGGTTTTGTACGTGCCATATTTAGTCTCGCTAAACCTCCATAGTTTTCCTAAACATTCCGCACATTATTCCACTTCCGGAACTTTGTACCACAATCGAACTTTGTACCACTGCGACAAAACTCATGCCTTGATTTCGAGCGTAGTATATACAGTGACATCCATTCAACTCGAATGGGTGGCTATAGCAAATGGTTTCTTTTCAAGCGTCGGCCTTTCAGTGTTCCTAGTGTAGGTGAGCTCATTTCTAGTTAACCGCTGCGGTGGCTTAGTGTTCAAGGTACTTGTCGGCTGACCGGAAAGACGCGAGCTTTATCTCGGTCGTGGCGGTCGCATTTCGACGGAGTTGAGATGGTAGATGCAAGTGTACTGTGCGATGTCGGCACATGTAAAAAAATTCGGAATACCCTATGGCATGCCTCATGACTCCGTCGCCGTTTTCGCGCGTATAAAGCCTGAACGATCATAATAGCTATATCTCTTCTGAAGGCATTCAGCCTCTTGGAAGTGTGAACCTCAATGATAAGGATGGGTCTTCTACTTCCATGACAAAGACCAGCCTTTGGGGTCCCTATCAGGCTCAGCTCAAGCACGACTGCCAAGCGAGGGAAAACGGTGGCAGTTCAAGATTTAGTGCGGCGCACTCGCTTTTCCCTAGCCTCAAGGCAATGGCATCAGTCGCCCGCACTTTTCACTTTTTTTTTCTTTTCGCTCGACTTATCTGGGCTGCAGCTTTCCTCGCTTCTTCGGTCTGCTGCTCCCAATGCAGTAGACAAGATGCATGCCGAACTTCGATGGAACTGTTTTATGTACAGCTTCTTGTGCGCCAAAACTGTGTTTCTCAAAGAGGGCGTGGCCTTTCACAAAATAACATCTCTTCTTCGATTCTGCTAGAGTGTAGTAAATGTCTAATTCACTCTAAGTCTGCTCGGAAGATCGGTCGCTTTCACATTTCACTCTATATAATGTAATTGAAAAAAAAGAAAGTAGGCCACCTTATAAGACAATGCATGGCTCAGTAGTCTTAGTCTCGCCCTAAATGTGAGCGTCTCCTCCAGCAGCTCCATAACAAAAACACAACGCCACGGCGCATTGCTACGCTTCTGTTTGCTCCGTCGCCCTGTTGTGAACGCGTGCAGATTGTCTGGGCACAGCGCGCGTTTTTCTTTTCGAGGTCACTTCACCGCCAAGACACATTACGTGCGGGCCTCTTACTCTCTCGGCAACTGGTGAGAGAGCCATAGCAGCGATGACGACTTCAGCTCGTCGTAGTCAAGTTCAAGGACGAGGCCGATCGCTTTTCGCCGAGAGGTTGTCGCGCCGGTCGTCGCTGTGCCTGACGGACAGGCAGCGTTGTCGGCCACGCTCTGGAGGTGTATCGTTAAAGAGAGCGAGAGGCACCACGCGGTGAGCGACAGCGACGGAGCGAGGGAGGGAGGTCTGTTTTCGAAGGGGACAGCCCGTGCCTTCTCCGGCCGTCGGGGCCAGGCGGCCAGCTCTTGTCTGCCGCTTTGCTCTCTGCGAAACGAGGTCGCCGATTCTCCCGCCACGCAGGCCATGCACGCTCCACTGCTGTGAGACACGGATCGACACACGCCAAGATGGCGGAACGGCCCCTTCCCTTCTGTTTTCGTTCCGAAAGCTACGCCAACTCCTCGTCGTGTCCACCCACCCGACTTATGCTCGGCTAATTCGATTGTTCCCCGTGTATCCTCAGAACCCTTCTCGACCGTTCTCTCTCTCTACATTGCCTGCCACACGCCCGCTTACCGGCACGTCGCATTCTCTCGCTTCTCAACTACATCGTCGAAAGTGGAGGGAACGAACGGACTGCGAGAAGTCGCGTTTGTCGGTCAAGGGCTGACTGACCCTTTCTGGCCGCTGCAGCGCTCAGTGACCGGGAGGTGCGTGCAGCCGCGGGCGGCGGCGATTTCTGCTTCTGGATTCCATGCCCGTAATATACGGTCCGTGCCGCCACTGTCGGCGTTGCTCGAACACATCCGCGTGCTTGGCGAGCCGGCAAGCAGCGCGCATCTTATGTTTCCCTTTTAAGTAGCCCGAAGCGTACTGCCATGAACAAGTTCGCACGCGCCTCGAAATGGAAAAGACACGACTCGCATCTCCCTCCCTTTTGAGTCCACTTGTCCGTTGCGCCGGTTGACCTACAACGTGCTCCTACTGCATTCGCCGACACTAACTGGAGACCTCTTACCATTGAGAAGAAGGAGACTGTGCGTAGGTGGCGAGAAAGAGTAGTTTGAGAAAGACCTCTCCATTGCGAGGGGGCGCAAGCAATGCGTCGATCTTCGGTAAGAGACGTGGCTCGGCAGACGCGGACCTCACGGCGGTGCAGCGAACTTTCCCAAACGAGGGCGCACGAGAAGAGCTGAACACGACGACCGAGAGCCATCGCTGAATGACGGGGCGGACTGAAGCCTCGTCGCTTGTTTGAAAAGCGGATTGAGAGAGCCCGTGTAGTTGCGACAGCGTACAAGCCTCTCAACAAGGACGGCTCCTTTCGACACCGAAACGTTGCGACGATGCCAGGACGAAGCTCGCGTGGCATCGAAAGACGGCTCGAGGAGACACTTGTGTCCGTGTGATGACTGCGTAGATGGATCGGCAAACACAAACTCATCGTATCCAGTATTACAACGGGTAACGGCAGGCCCAGGTGGGATGTGTGCAAAAGGAGGCACCGCTTTTTTGACATGAGTGAGTGAAGCCAAGAAAAGGAAATCAAAATACGGGGTAGATTGAAGGAGAGAACGACTCGTATCAATGTCTTGCGCTATGTTTAGCATGTGCGCGAAGCTTTTTGCCAGTGAAGACACATAGGGTATGACAGTTACACATGGAGCTTCTCCACGTGTGTTACTCAGCGAAAGTGCACGCACTTCAGGATTTCGAACTCGATGATTTAACGCTGTTAAGCAAATTTGCAGTTTTACACGTGATTTTCGTGCTATTCTGGAACGCATAACGGGTTAACTAAACGGAAGCTCGATGAGAATATCATCTAGAAAGACTTTTCGAGCGGTCACTGATTCACCGTCGCAAAGCGTGTTGGGAATGAATGAACTTTCGCAGTGTTCCCTAAAATTAACGTTTTATCTGTTAACAGTTTGGTCATGCCTTCTTGAAACCTTCGGACGAGCTTCGGCAACAGTCTATACCTGCTTTGAGTTGAATCAGACGTTAATGATAGGACTTGTCAGATGAAGTGTATTCACTTTATGAATAAACAAAGTCTCTACTTAACGTGGTCACGGCTATGGCTGCCGTTACACTAGTTCTGAAAGCTGCACCACACTCCTCAGCAAAAAACAAAAAAAGGGGTGGGGGGCTGTAGTTGGGACTCCATGTCACTCCCACTGGAACCTGACAAAGTGGAATGCAAAGATGGCGAGCAGTGCTTTCAGGGCCTACCTTAATACATCTTGGCTCCGGTAAAAACTATTCATTATCACTGGGATGTTCTGCACAATGCACATTTGTCCTGCGACTGCACAACCCTGCTTTAAAATTGATAGTATTGCTGAAAACTTTCACTTCAAATACAAGCCATGAAATGCCATTAAAAGGGCAGTCTGTGAGAAAAAAATGAGAACTAAACTTGTGAGCACAGGTCATTTCCGGTTCTACGCTGGCTACACTGTTCGAGCAATAAGTATTGCAATGAAAATAAAAGAATGGATTTTTAAATTTAAAATGATTTTTAATGTTAAAATCCTGCATTTCTAGAGCCCCGTTAAGTTAGGTGACATGCATACTTTCTTCTACATACAACAAGTGCATGCTTAACGCTTCCATTGCTTGTAGTGCGCTGAATTATTCTCCATTTTCTCTTTGTGACATTACCTCTCGTTGCTTCAGTGACTGACGACAGATAGCCAGCGGTCAGCTGCAGTGTTCTGGAGGTCTCTTACTGTTGCCTATAAAATTTAACCTCATCGCCGGGTTAAATGACCATTGTTCGTTGGGTCACGGTGAAAATGAAAAAAAGTACAGATACAAACAACAGCTACTCGTCTCAAACATGGGGCCGTTACCTTTCCTCAATCTGTTCTTGGCGGCGCCTGATATAAAGGCAGCGTCGTTTACGTGACATCTTGGTATTGCGCCTGAGGCTGTTTGCATGCCTAGAAAAAGGTGGAGTATGGGCGAAAGATTAAAAAAAAAAACATGAGAAAGATAGCGAGAGGCCACTCTCACCAGTGCATCGACCGAGTAGGTGCGCCAAACAGCAAATAGATGCCGCACGAAACTGCGAAACTGTCATGCGAAAAGAAGCATCCCGACAGACGCATAGAAATTCATATCGCATAGCGTTTTATATATGAGTGTGCGCACGTGTTTCTTTTTTCCGAATCAGTTTTCCCTGAGAAGGGGATCTGGCTTCCTCGTGACTCTCACCTTCGAGGGTCAAAAGCGGCGAATGTAGGAGAGGAAAAACAAAACAGTAAGAGAAGATGTGTGTCAAAAGGAATCTGGCACGTCACGCGTTATTGCCGCCGCAAGATGCCACGCCACAAGACGTGGAGTCTTCGAGTCATCGAGCCCTTCGAAGTCGTTGACCCGATGAGAAAAGGTGACGCCGAAGGGTGTGCGTTCGAGGTCCGTCCAGGACAGGCTGTCTTTGAGAAGAAGCCCCGCATTCGACCGTGCAATGCGACTTCCTCGATTGAAATCGACGCGGCGAGAGGGATACTTGTGAATCGATGTAAGGGGGAGGTGAGGGTTACAGAAACGTCCCAGCCTGACAGGTCACCCATGGCCTGCGTGAATACATTCTTCAGTTCTCGCTATTGACGATCTTTGAAGCCCAGTGCTCGCGTTTGTTTTGTTTTTCCCTACCACCCATCTTATTTGGAATATGCGAGAAGATCCGGACGCAGGAATTAACAGGATCGAGCATCTACCCCCGTCATTTCAAAGCTGGTTTCTTGGGAGCTCGCTTGTCGTGTTGGTTTGTTTTCTCCATTTTTTATCGCTTGCGAAATAGAGTGGTGAAACTAGTTCTCAACCAATCGATGCGCTTGCGTGAAATTTTCCAAACATTGCTTTTCTTTTACTTTGCACTTCTCCATTTCAAAGCGTTGCTCTGAAATACATATAAGCAGGAAGCGGAAGTCAAGTGCAGGCGAAGTGTTTGCATCGTCGTTGTGGCATTAGATGGATGAGGGGGTACCGGCTAAAGGTATACGGGTTAGGGCCGCCCAAGAAACGGGTTTCTTCGTTTTCGCCGCTATGTCGAGCAGCTAGCTGCACAACGCCCCGATCTGCTGCTCGCTTCCTACTTCAGTTTATTATTACTTTTTTTCTTCGTGTTCGCGGGGCGCGCACTCAAACCGGAGCAAAACATGACCTCGGCGACGGTGGGATGCCGCGAATGCGGGTGAAGGTGAAAGTCGTTTCTCGGGGCAATGCCTCATTGAGTTCAAACGCTCAGATTCAACGTCCTATTCCGCCCTTCCGGCTTTCTTCGCTTTATTTTTTTAGCTCATCTCTCATTTCAAAACTCTGCGCAACAGTTTGCAAACGTGAGCTGCACATACCGGCCGCTTGATGAAAGGCAAACTTATAAATCGAACGCGCAGCGCATGTTACAGGCACAACTTCTCGAAAGCTTTCAGTAAAGTCGAGGAGGTAGACCCTCGAATGCTAGTATTCTAAAACTTTTGGTATTGGGGACTCCAGCTAGTGCGTGCCCGAAGCACTTGCGTTCTTCTCCACTTTCCGCCGCTGGAGTTTATGACGAGTGCAGAGGTAAATACCGAATCTATAGAATGAGAAAGGAAGGGAGGTAGGCACCCGTACTGCGCTTATGCATCTACCAAATTAAGAGGTCGTGGAAGTCGGGACATGAGGAGCGCACCCTCCTCTCTCGTCTATGTTTACCTTTGGGGGCGTAGCGATTGCATTATTGTACTATGACATCTTCCCTAGAATAAATCAACTGAGGTCAGTCAGATTTCCTGGTACTCTGTGATTACATAGCTCACGCATGCAAAATTATGTTTTCATCCATCCGTTAAAAGAAATTGTCCCGCTTAAGGGCTTCTACTTTTTCATTGTTCCATCGCCTTTCTCGAAATAAGTTCTTTCATATCAGTTACGCAATAAAAATTTGAGGCAACGGTTGGGAAATGAGGTCGCCAATCCAGTACAAAACAAATATGGTGGTTCAAGTCATTACGAGATTCTAGTGAAATCAGAAACTATGGCACCTGTTGGAAAAAAGAAAATGATTTTGTCATTGTGAACAAGGGCTCTGTGTAAAAAGTCAAACGACAAAACATTCGCGCTACTACCGTGGTCGTGGATTGTGTTTTCACGCTTCGAAAATGTATCCCTTGAGCTTCTCGATGTCATTAAAACGAACAAATAGTGCGCTGGTCACCCAACGGGATCACCGTCGCAAGAGCAACATTTATTTTTAAAGCTCGAGAGCATAGAGCAAAAGTTTGAAAGGAAGAAAGGGACGAAGGCTTATAACGTGCAATTACCTGCACGTGCCTTTCTTTAATGACTCAATAGTTTTTTGACTCAATTGATGGAGTACGTATCGCAGTTGCTGGCTCCGTACTTATGACGAAATAAAGACCACCTCCTCCCTCATTGAGGGAAAGAGGGGACATGAGTAGGTCAGTGAAAGCATTCTCTGTTTCGTCGTCATTACCACGTGACAGACGCCAGCGTGTGTAATCACTCCGCATTCTGCACGCCATCAATCAAGCGAAAGGAATACAGTAATAAAGGAAAGCCGCACGGATGAGTGAAAGAAAGCGGAGCGGCGCCCGACACAAGCTTGGTGGAATGATGGCGGCCTCCTGGTGTACCTTCCTCGCCAATGGCTTTCCTGAAGAGTGCGGTCGTTTGCTCCTTTCAATGACCATCATTAAAGGCTACGGAGAAGGAAGATTCGAGCCACAGGACGGACAGAAGAAGTCCTGATTGCCTCTTGGCACGTTTTTCTTTGCTTTTGATTTCTTGCGCAGTGCCATTCTTGCGCTGTTGCTTTCTCGAGTGTGGCGGCAAGCCGTCACAAGCGGTGAGCGTGCCTGCCCCGCGTCACAGACAGGAGTCACGGGGGTCAGGCAATCACTGGGACTGCCAGAGAGGCAAGAACTGCCTCTCGCACAGCGATCTCTCTTTCTGTTGCCTCAGATATGCTGGCTACCCAGTCCGACGAGTGAATCAGCACGTTGAACTGAGCAAATAAGATAAATATAAGAACGCAAAAAGCTGATCTGTGCGGTATCGCGAGGTGTTGCTGTCGTACGGGGAAGAGAAGCGAGTTGGACGGCTAAGTCACGCGCCAGTGGTCACGAGGAGCCGTATTTGCAATTGGGGTGAACATCGCGCGTGAAGGACCTCTTTTGTGTTTCTATTTCGACGCGATCAGATCTGTCGTGCATCTGCGACTCCCCACGCTTCTTTATCACACGTTCAAACGCTCTTCTAGCGATGCCGAAAAGAAACAAGCTAGCGAATCGCGAATTGCGCTTGCGCGCGATAAGAAATGGTTCCCTTCTGAATGAGAAAGAAAGTAAACTACTAGAGTCGGTGGAATCGTGTTCACACAGTAAAGTAAAACATTCACTTAGACGATTTGGAGCGCCAGAAAGTACTATGAATGCCCTGGAATGAAGTTATTGAAAAAGAGCTGAGTATTACTGTCACCAGGTCGACAACGACGCATGCCTGTAGTTAATCACTCGGGCGGTGCGACGATAGAACTAATAAATTTTCAGGAGCAAACTGTGTTGGATTCGCACACCAATGGTTTTCCATGACACAGTCCTGCATGTCCCATGGTGAGCACCCACCGTAAACATGATTCGAAGTTTTTCTTGATATGGCGAACAACTATTTATAAATAAAAAAGCAATTAAGACTGAACAAGTAAGCGCTAACAGCTCAAGCAATTGCTCGTCATCAGTTCAGTGCGTAACCTTAAGTCATGCTGCTTTTCAATGGTGTGAATGAACACCGTACCGCAACAAAATCAGTGGTCAATGTGCCACCGTCCGTGTCATGTCCAGGAGCGTATATCGAGGGTTTCCAGCCCCTCACTGCAAGTGTTTACAATTGTATATGTATACACGCGAGCACATACAAAGATGTCCACTTATCCACCTCTCACTTCATCGACGAAAAATTTTGTCTATAGACATGGTGGCTGGGGATTCAAGGCATAATGTATAGATAATAATGTTACAGTATTCTGATGGAACTTTAGAATTATCTGTGCAGATACTGTACTGGCCGCAGAGGAAAATATTTTCGTAAATGTTGCAATCAGGGTTGAAAAGTATGACATTAAGCGCACTTAGCAGTACATTCGCCTAGTATTGCTGTTGTCAATTACATGACAACGTATTTGTTGTCGTTGTTTTCACAACTTTTACGACCTCTGCACCTAATGCGAAAAATTCTTCAGTAGATCTTTTGGGGTGCTTTCCGTGCTTAATTGTACTCGTAGCGCCACAGCGAAAGTTCTACATGAGTATACTCACATAAGATTACTGAATGTTCTATAATGTAAGCTTAATATCTTGTGTTTATGTGAGTTTAAGAATAAACGAAGGCTGTTGCACTGGCCTTAATTCGTTATTATTTCCCCGCGGGTCATTCGCATTGAAATATTTTTTAGAAGATATAGAGCAATACAAAGGTGTCGTCATAGATACGTAAAGAGCAACGGAATGTAAGACACTTTGAAGCCACTGGGTCATTCCTACTTTTCAGAAAAAAGGTTGGACAAAATCACATCGACAAACAGTAAAACAGCAGGTGCATGTATAGTCAAAAGAGAGTAATGACACTTTATAAAGGCTGTCATTCCTCACCCGAATATGATCGCAGTGAACTTTGATGCACTGTAGCGTGCATCACGCAAGCGTTCGCATTTTGCAAGGGCGTAATTAGGTTAAAAATTCAGACTTTACCTGTACAAATAAGTACGCAAGTGAGTGCGGACAGTGAAAATTGTGGCGCATAAAAGGATGAGACAAACAAGCTAGAAGAGGTGCTCCCGTAAGTGCCATTCATAGTTTTTATGACTGGTCTTGGCTGCCAATATGTACACACTGAGGAATTCCTGTTACTCTCTGCGCGATTAGCAGATTTTACAAATTTTTAACTGCATAACGTATTGTGCAATTTACAATTACCTGCTTGAATGTGCTTAAAATGAATGTTAAAGTCAGCGCCACGCAATCAGCTTGCGGCACATAATGTTTCCCTTTTGTAAATATCTTCCTACAATATTAATTAAAAACTCAATCCAAATGCTACACAATATTACCTTTAGACTTGCGTGTTTCAGATACGAGACAACTGAATCACCCATTAGTTCGTTGCCGCGCTTCCCTGTAATCACTACTGTGGTTGCAATAAGATCTCGCGGACCTTCGAGAGACTATATTCCCAGTGATAAGCAGTGGCTACTCACGGGACGGGCACTTCGACGGGCTTCTTGACGATGATCTCCTTGAAGACGGGCACCTTGACTGGCACATGGACGGGCTTGGGCACGTGAATGACTTTGTGCACGGGGACAGGCACCAGCTTGGGCACCTTGACGGGCACCGGCACCGGCACGACGCGTGGTACCGGCACGTGCTTGTAGATGGGCACCGGCTGGTGCTTGATGACCGGCACTGGCACGCCTACGCTAACGTAGTGCGGCACGGGCACGGGTTTCGGGACTGGGACGTACTTGGCCACGGGGACCAGTTTAGGGATCTTCTTGATGACGGGCACCTTCACCGGTACAGGCACCGCGTGTGGCACGTGTACCACATGTGGCACGTGGATCACCTTAGGCACCGGGAAGGGTTTGGGCACCGGCACGGGGTGCGGGTACGGGACCACCTTGTGGACCAGCTTGACGATCTCGTCCGGCTTCCAGGGCTGGTGGTAACCGGCAGTGGCCGCGCCCAGCAGGCAGGCCAGCACGCCCAGACACGCGGCTGCACTCCTCATCTTCTCAGCTCCTCCTGCACGACACGCGGCACCCAGCACGGTTCAGGATGAGAACGTCGTGGCACATCTATATCCTGCTCGCCCAAGCCCCCGCGGCTGAGACACCGCGCGGACCCACAGTGGGGGGCCCGCGCGGGGTTTGAGCCATGGGCTCGCACCCCTATCGCGCCCCCCCCCCAACCCCCTACCGCTGGCAAGGCAATCACTTTCGCTGCGTCGTCGTCTCGACGTGCGTGTGTATATCCATAGAGGCGCTGAATTCCGAGACGGGTCGCTGCTGCGGCCACTCACCGTCGTATGCGTGGCCGGCTGTCGAAACTGACTGTTTTTGTGTGGCGCGCGCCTGCTACTGTAGTGCGCTGTCGGCGAGCCAAGACGTGAATGCGCTGGCCGGGCCTTTGCCTTAAGTAGTCCCCCTCCGCGCGCGGCCACTCTGCGCTGACCTACATCGGGATCACTGCTCTAATCCCGATAGGGCAGCCACGGGCGAGGGGCCTACCGTGCGGAGAAGGGGGCTGGGCCCCCTCGCTCGGCCACCTAGGCCCCATCGGCGCATGCGCACACGGGTCAGTCGCCACGAGGTGGTGGAAGCCCGTGGGGAGGGGGGTTCATGCCAGTGAAAATATTTTTGGCCGTACGCGTCAGGAGCGCACAGGTGCGACAGCGGTCCTAATTCCTGGAAGCACGGTGTCCGCTGGTTGGCTCCAGAAAAGCCGTGGCGAGGAGCCTATGCCTGACCCAGTTGCCCAACGCTGCACCTTAGCCCGAGCTACGCTGTACTTCCCCCTCCTCTGGCGTCTGCCCCCCCCCCCCCTCATAGGAGGGGGTTTTCTGGGGGGCTGTGAAAAAGCGCGCCGCGGCGAAAGTTGCTTTCCATCTCGTTGGCTTCCGCCGGATCTCTCCCAGTCGGGGCGGCCGGCCGCTCGGCTCGCCGGGAGGCTGGACCGTTGTCGCTGCTGTGCACTTATTCATGCGGCGCTGCCAATATGCCGGCGCCTCTCTCGGAAGTGCTTACTGTGCGCACCTTGCCATGCGGCTACCATTTACTGTTCGCGCAGTTTCCTCGGAGGACATTTTACCTTGATAAATCTTAACCTTTCATCGAATTGCGAATTCAGTGCGAAGAATGACTGCAAACATCGCATAATGCGAAATTAAGTTTTCTTAAGTAACTCAGCTGCAGTATATGAGATAGATCAGGCGTTTCAATAGATTGCAAAGCACATTATCTTTGAATAAGATGGTACGTGCGCTTGCCTAAGCTCGTGCAGCGTCTCGTAACAGCCTTCTTGCCAATCCAGGAAAGACATTGTAGGAAGCTGCTTCTGTAGTTTGCCGATGAGGCTAGAACGCGTCTCACGCATTGATGTAACTCTTATGTACACGTGGGTGCCGATACTACAGCATATATCACAATTATACATTAGTGCAGCGAATAACTCTGTGGACTGACTATACGTTGCAGCGAATGAGTACAAATTATTTCCCAATTAAGCGCTAATGTAGACGCGCTAAGCAAACTCGATGGTGTTGAGACACCAAAACCATAGTAATAATAAATTTTCATCTTCCTCTTACAGTGCTGTGAATTTAACGCTATGGTGTTACAAACAACTGATTTTGTAACATTCAAGAGCACAACTTTTGTATTTTGATGGGATAGCAATGCGAATGCAAGTACCGTTAGTAAATTATAATGGTGATTGTCATTACTCTCATTCGCTTAAAGACAAGGAGGCTACAAAAAGTCATTTTTATTATAAGGCAATTACTGCAAAATACGAATCGGGCTATGTTTTCTTTTTTTTTTCGCTAATGCATGTACTTCTCGTGCCGTTACACCTGGTTGTCTCAATATCTGCGCATATCTCTATTGTTCTTACCAATAATCCTTATACAATTATTTACAGTGTTTCTGAAACAATCGGACGTCTTCTGGAGATATTTTTGGGGTGATATCCTCCCATTGCTCTCCAGTGCGCCGAGTCATTCCTGGACCCTGGTTTTATACAGTCCACATAATTGTCCCGAGATTGCCTGATCGCTTCTCAACTTCAATTTACTGTACCTTTAGCGCTATATAGACGTTTTCCATAAACTTATCGCTTGCACTGTTTTTATATATCTATGGTTGTACAACAGAAATTACTACGCAACCAGTCTACTATAGGAGCTCATCTGGCGTTTTTTTTTAAACCAACGCTAATTGTCTAATTACATTTCCAGACAACTCGTAACGGTTAGGTCTCCAACTTTACTGATCCCGTCTTTCTTACTGCGTCAACGCCTTCGAATAATAAGAAACTACACGTGCCCTTATCTTGTCACCGAAATTCTCAGGTATTTCTTCAAAACTAGTTTGTACTTTCACTTCTCTCACTTCAACACAACCCCAGCCGACGCAGCCGGACACTGTCTTATATATTTTTTTATGTGTGTGCATGTAGGGGCCTGGCGTTAATCATCCCAATCATCTCCAAATATTTACCAATCCCCAGAAAGCACCCCCTTTTAGCGTTTGTCTTCTTCGCAAATAAAAAGTGGGCTTAACCGGTCATCATAGACCTTGCTCCTGCCGGATGTAAAAACTCAGTGCAAAGATAACTACACTGCATGATGTGATCTGCAAAAATGAGTTGGCCCTTTTAATCAAGCTACGATTTTCTCGCAAAAACATAAGAATACAAAATATAGTTCGTTCGCAGCTCAGTAAACGGCCAATGTTGAGCTGAACATGTGATCTTTCCTAATATTATAATTACACTCAAATGATCTGCAAGGAAACCCAACTTAACTCTTATATTCTCAGTGAATTTCTAAATGTACCACAGAACCTTCCCCAGGAGTCACATTTTTTTTATTCAAAAGTAGAGCTGCTCAATAGCTATCTGCAGTTAAATCGAAGGTGAATTTAGTACATCTGTATGTATGACACCATTGTAAAAAAACAAATTTAGGAAAACCTTCCTTATAAAACCACCCCAATATTATGCTTCGGATCAAATGCTTTCCGGCTTTGGCAGCAAAAATACATATAGTCACTTATCTTGTGTGCACACCTATGTTTTATTTCATGGTGTTTTTATTTGGTATAAAGGTATTTATTAGTCACCTTGCAAAAAAATGATGGTGTGAGACTTGTTTTCAAGACCATAGGCTTTAATGGGTTAAATGAATTATCAAGATCTTTCTTCCTGCGATGATAGAAATTTTACGCGGCTTGTCGTCTGACACACATCGCAACACCACGCAGGTTGTTGGGGTAAACCACAGTTTTATTGTTTTTATTTATTTGTTTTACACACTACACCCAAATATCTCGTGTAAATAACGTTAAGAAATTTGTCTATACAGTACCCGTGTGTCAATTTGGCTGCAGAACATCGCAGCACTGAGAGGCTCGATAAAAGAAAGTCACAGCTTAGCAACAAAGGTGAAGCGATGAGCGCGATAGCGAAAAATCGGAAGGCCACGCGCAGAATGCCAAGCAGATCAAGACGTGCCTCTTGCTTCTCACGCATAAAGAACGCATGAAACGCACTCAAAGGTACAGATGAACGCGAATAAGCGTCTCAGTTGTTACTTCGCTATGTCTGAAAAGCGCGCCCTTTTCGTAAAAGACGACTGTGCAAGAAATGCGGTGACCTTTGTGCGCCCGGTGAATACAACAAATCGTTCCAACAGGCCAGCAAAGTCGTACAGTTGACCCCACCGCGAGATAAGCGCACTTGTAAGCGTCCATTCTGCTCCTTCTCCATGGCGCAAAGTACTTGGGGGACGAGAGCACGCACCACCGCGCGCGTCGTAACAATGTGGTGACGCGCGCTCATAGCGCCATCTTTCTCGCAATGCCTAAAACAAGATAGTTCTTCCAGAGATGCCAGTCACCAGTGGTATATGGTAGATATAAAACAATTGGCAGGTTCCACGTACAGTGGGAATTGATGATATGCGAAGCACGAAAAAGAAATGTTGATATGTGATTTTAAAATGAGCACAACGTTACCAGGTGGAGGTAAATAATGCCGTACATGACTTCCGTGTCATAATTATCATTTTGGTGTCTCGTTTACCTTCGTCATCTATTCACTTCACGTGATACCAAATTTAGTATATGTGGAGATAACGAAGTGGCCAAGAGCACGCTATTAGCGTGGTTTGTTATCATGTTCTTATATGACACGCGGGACAGGATTATCCTGTTTGCACCTGTCATATATTTCGTCATCTTTTGACTTCACGTAGCACCAAATTTGGTAATGTGGAGCTAGCAAAACGGCCGCGAGCGTATCATGAAGGGCCCATTATACTCCAATGTAGCGTTGACATGTGCGCACACTAGGCACAGCGACGCCACGTTAGCAAAACATGAGCACTCTTTAGTCTGACGCCAGGCGCAACCAGCGTATGTCGGCGCCGCCCGACGGCAACCGGTGCGAAATGCGACATGCTGCATTTCACGTCAATGCGTTTCCCAGACAACAATACTTCTCCCTTTTTTCGTGACAGAGGGACGCCGGACGCGCTGAAACGCGCATGCGTCAAAGCAACGCAGCGCGGCGCGTGGCTGCGAGTATATGGCAGGACCAGCGCCTGGCGTGGCAACGCCGGCCTGACGCGACGAAAAGAACGCCGGCGAGAACGCGCTCCGCGTCACGTCAAAATGTATTGGCGCCTTGACTATGGCACGTAGTCATGTTTTCACATGACCCGCATCTCATGATTATAATGTTTGCACCAGTCACATACCTTTACCATCCATTAGCGTCACGTAATACCAAATTTGGCACTTATGAAGCGAGCGAAACGGCCGTGAGCGCATCATCAGTGTGGCATGTAGTCATGTTGTTACATGACACGCATGTCGTGATTATCAAGTTTGGCTGTGTCATTTACCTATGTCGTTCTTTCGCGTCGCGTAATACCAAGTTTGGTACATGTGAAGCTAGCTAAACGGCCGCGAGCGCATCACGAGCGTAACATGTAGTCATGTTGTTGCATGACACGTATCTCTTGTTTATCATGTTTGCACCAGTATCTTACCTTCGTCATTCATTCACGTCCCGTAATACAAAATTTGGTATAAGTGAAGCTAGCGAAATGGCCTCCAGCGCATCATGAGCATGGCATGTAGTCATGTTACATGACACGCATCTCATGATTGTCATATTTGCACCAGTCACGTACCTTCGTCATCCATTGGCGTCACGTAATACCAAATTTGGCATATGTGAAGCTAGCAAAACGGCGGCGAGCGCATCATCAGTGTGGCATGTACGCGATTGAAAAAAGGTCCACCATAGGGATGGTGGATTCCACCATCCACCATTTTGGTAGATTATGGTGCTGGAAATGTTCGTGGCACATTTTGTATGGTGGCATATGGGGCAGCGGATGGTGGATGGCGTGCTCCAGCTGGCAACGCTGGAGCGCCAGTCAGCGTCAGAACCACCGGGACAAGCTGCCACTAAAAAATATTAAATGTATCTGTAAAAAAAACGTAAAGGCAACCATATAAAAGAGGCGACAGCGTGGAGTCGAACCAGCGATTTGCTAGTTTCCAACTAGGAACACTAACCGCTGTGCCACGCAGACAGACAACAACGTCGGTGTAAGAAGTAGTCAACTCACAAACTCACTGTCTAACTCCAGTTTTGTTTATCGCTTACTCGAGATGGATGGGATCTGCACCTTCTAGTAACATAAGCACATTTGATAAACACCAAAAACTCCTGCCTGATTTGTGGGGTTTAACTTCCCAAAACCACGATATTATTATGAGAGATGCCGTAGTAAAGGGCTCCGGTAATTTCGATCACCTTGCACCCAAATCTACCAATTCACCCAAATCTGAGCACACGGGCCTAACGAACAACTGCTGCCTGTAACGATTGCCACTGCGATAAGGACAACAGCGCTATGTTTTTGTTACAATTTACAACCGCAAGAAACCAAACACAACTCGGTGGACTTAGGTTGAGTGTATCGGTGGTTACTGCCAAGTTTAATATTCTTTTCTCGCTCTTTCCAAAGGGCGTTATCTCTTCGGGCTTTATGGCGCTACTATGCTCATTCGATAGATACGCGCACACATTTGATTGTGATGTTTTTCGCGCAACGGGCAGCGCCGTCGTGCCAGCGCACCGCTGTTGCTCTGTCGCTAGGAGCTACATAACGGCATGGCCAAAACGAATGCCGTGCGCCAGAAACATTATGCTGTCATATTGGTTCAGTAAGCGTATGAATTGACGAGTCTGTGTTCTCGCATAAGAGCCAGTGAAGTGTCGGCGGGTGTGACCGGCAGCTGTCGGTGAGCGGAGGCGTACATTTGGTGGAAGTGCTGCAAGCGTGTCGCATCAATATTTGTCGCTTCTTGTGAGGACACCGTACACAATAAAAAAGGCTTCATTTGGTTAAATGATACCACAGCTGTGATGTATTGTCATTTTCGCTCGTCAAAATCGTGTATTCTGAAACCCAGAAGCGCTCATAACACTTGTACGGGCTCGGCCGGTAGGACTAACCTTGGGTGGAAATCATGGTGATAGAACAGAAGGGTGAAAGTCAAATTCCCTGGCGCTCGTCTCGACGCATGTCGAAAGTGAAAGTTTATGTATATTCACACGCAATTTGTTAACTTAAAAGTACAGCTCAAGCAACAGAGTTTGCAAGAATTCCCAGAGTTGCGTTTCTAGCGTGGCGACATCATGTGACTGCTGTGTCCTGCTCTAACATTGAAAGGGGCAATTGCGAACTCGAGCTCATTTATTTCTCGACAACTGGATGCATATGTAAAAAATTTATTTGCACTGTTCACGGGGACACCTCTAGTCTTCCAAAGATCACAACAAAGAGACACATCGCGGATGTCAAACGGATGTAAGTACGTGTATGAAATGTCAACACATTCACGGCCGCATATTCTACGCTCCACGAAAATTGAAGCGTTGTTGACACCACAGGAATAAACAAATAAACGTGCTAGATAGCGTAATAAGCTGCGTTGGTTTCTTTTGCCCATAAACATATATCTCTGCGCATTCAAGAATAAAACACTACAAATAAGTGATTTCACATACTGTGGTGTGCTTTTTCATCATGCCACCATCATCCACCAAGCTTCCATCACGCCACCGTCATCCACCTTGCTAGCCAAGCCTCCCAACAAACACGTTTTGCCTCGCCACATCAGCCGGAATTTTCCACCGTCACCAGCATTGGTTCGTCACCAACACCACCACTTGCCATCATTTTTTTTTCACTGTAGCCGTCATCAGCCGTTATTTTCCACCGTCACCACCATTGGCTTGCCACCACCACTACCATCTGCCATCATTTTTTCAACTCTCGCCATAATGCCCATCTATAGTTTCCACCATACCGACTAATATTTTCACCATACCCATTATTCTTTCCACCATATCCACCAACAATTCCTGCATCAACCAACCCAGGATTTTCAATAATGTAGTCATGTTGTTACATGACACGCTTGTGATTATCAAGTTTGGATGTGTCATTTACCCATGTCGTCCGTTCACGTCGCGTAATACCGAGTTTGGTACATGTGAAGCTAGTGAAACGGCCTCGAGCGCATCATAAGCGTAGCATGTAGTCATGTTGTTACATGACACGCATCTCATGTTTATTATGCATGTGTACACCAGTACGAAACCTTCGTCATCCATTTTGGTCCCGTAATACCAAGTTCTGTATTAGTGACGCTAGCGAAACGGCCGCGAGCGCATCATGAGCGTGGCATGTAGTCATGTGGTTACATGACACGCATGTCATGATTTTCATGTTAGGATCTCTTGCCTGTGTTCGCCATGCAATCATGCCATACCGTACCAGTCTTGCAACATGCCATGTGAACAAAACCACCGCAAGAGCTGCAGGACCATGAAATGTAAATCATGACATTCATGACACACATGTGTGATTTTCATTTTATGACTTGTCAAATATCTTCCTCGTACAGTTATGTTATGCCTTATCGAGTTGGGTATTGATATCATTATCGAAACGGCCAGGAGAGCTAAATGTGGTAGGCGGCTAGATAGATAGATAGATAGATAGATAGATAGATAGATAGATAGATAGATAGATAGATAGATAGATAGATAGATAGATAGATAGATACCCTCAAAGTCGCCGACGTTCCCTAAGAAATGCTTCGCATTTAATAGCTTGCCGTTTGAACATTCAAGGTGGTGCTTTTTCGTGGCTCAGTGGTTAACGGCTCACCCTCACAATTCTATGTTCCACGTTTGATTCGGCGCGCCGGAGTCTTCTTTCTGGGTTATTTTCTTTCCTGCGTTTTCATATATAATAATCGACGTACACGTATACATATATGGTGAGTGACGGTGACGCCGACGGCCAAATCCAACCGAGAGTGTCCACACAAGTGCTAGCTCAATAACAATATATACACACAAAAATCTGAAAGAACAAAACAGCGTGATATCGAGACATCATATTGTCTAGTTTAACAAGCTGCTCAAGCAATATTCTTATCCTTTGAAAATAACGGCGCAAAGTATGTTTAGTTGTGCAATAACTTTGAAGATCACACGTAAATATGCTTTAGAGTATGTACCACATGGTTAGCAGACTATGCCGGAGAGATTATAAGGGAGCGAGGAATAGTTGTCGCAAAGGCGACACACAAATGTAACCACTCTTTTTTTTCTGCGTATCTTAATTACTTTATTGCTTTCCTCCTACTGAAGATTTGAAGGATTCCTGTCTTATTAGTGGATGTCATGTCGGTTCGCTCCATCATAACTCATGCGGCAGCTGAATGGAGACACGTGCTTCGACAAAATTTATCGTTTGCTTTGATACCTCAATATGATAATCACGGTAATGATGATTGCTTTCTATTAGCGTCTTTTTCAATGTGATAGGATCACAAAAATTACCGATATATAAAGCCTGAATGAACTGAAATGATTTGTATACAATTTCGATTACCCGCGAGCAACAGCAACTGCTGCATAACATACACCGATTGATGTATTGATAGCAGCGACCTTTTTTTATTGAAGTGCGATAGGTGAAAAGAAAAAGCACACACATTCACTGCTTTTGATTTAGGTGCTCGTTAATCAAGCCCGGTCGGCTATAATTTATACATTGATGATTGATTGATATGTGGTGTTTAACGTCCCAAAACCATCTTATGAATATGAGAGACGCCATAGTGGAGGGCTCCGGAAATTTTGACCACCTGGGGTTCTTTACGTGCGCCCAAATCTGAACACACGGGCCTACAACATTTCCGCCTCCATCGGAAACGCAGCCGCCGCAGCCGGGATTCGATCCCGCGACCTGCGGGTCAGCAGCCGAGTACCTTAGCCACTAGACCACCACGGCGGGGCTATAATTTATTCAGAGTACAGCAAAATGGCGCGTCACATAAATTATTCTGGTTTTCCCACACAACATCCATAGGTGTACGCACGGGTTGGAACAGAACGAATGACCAAAAAGAAAGGGGTGGAGGGGCGCAGTCAGCCGCATACACTAAGATAATAGGGAGGGAGGTGCGGCGAGAAATCTTCACCTCCCCCTGACGGGAAACCCTGCGCATGCCTATGACAAAATACCCGCGCATTGCTTTTTCTTATTCGTTAAAGCAGCGTAAAAGGATTACGGTCAGGTGAATGCGAGGAGATCTCTTGCTTTCTTTTTTAGTCGTGGTCAGCGCATTAGGCCGGAAGAGTCATGGCATAATGAAATGATACTTACTATTACACAATCGACACACTACTCAAAATACTCGACGTTTCGCGTCAGCATAAAATTAGTAAATAGCATCGTCTAATCATACTGTCCCTGCTTTTTATATACTGCAAAAATGTACCTTGAAAATACCCAGACAAAGCTTGTGACTGTTGGCCGCAGATAATTAAAAATGCAATGTAAGCTGACCATAGAACAGAATGTGCGACTGCAGATCAATACTGCGATGGTTAAAAAATGGAGCCATTTAGAAACTAAATGGCTCTTTAAATTGCAATCTTTCTGAAACAATTACTAGCTCGGTACTCTTGTAGTCCCCCATTCTCACCACTGAAAATATGTTTTCGGCTTAAAATATTGTGTCTTACGAGCCAGACAGCCATAGCGTATTGAACAGCCAGGAACCCGGAGAGAGCTTCTAGTGCAAGCGCCGACTTTCGTCAGTTTTACTTAGGAAATGAGAGACCTCTCTTACTCACTTAGAATTATGTGCGTCTTTTTTTTTTTCTTTGTTCTTGGCATGTTACAAAAAACCCGAGTTGCAAATCAGAGCTTATGTTTGCTGCTTTTTTTTTGGGGGGGGGGTCTCTCTCCTTCACGCCGTTGAACACGCTTCTTCGACGTTGGCACGAAAAGAGGACAGAGGCAAAAAAGTACACACACACGGCCGCTTGTGTGTTCTGTTCGTCATTGTCTCTTCATCCTTATATTCAAGACGCAAGACAGTCCAACAAGCCTGCATCCCTGGCCTCCTCAACACGCTTGATGTGCACATATTCGTAGATACTCACCAGCTCTCAAAGCCAGAATTCGTACAGGTTGTTTAGCATGAGCAGTCAGTTTATCCAACCGAGAAACTCGCTAGCAGATGCTGCCTGCATCGGCGTTGCTAGGCGAGACGGGGGAGGGTAGGAGAGGAGAGAAAAGATGAGGGGACGTCCATGTGCAAAGGGTGATTTAACGCCGCGGGGAGGCATCCCTAGAGGAGAGAGGAGGGGAAGAGCGTACTATAGGAGCGACAAAGAGGGGCGCACACGCGCAGTAAGCGTGGTCACGCCGCGCACCAGATATAGCTCGACCATAAGCTTCACATCTAAAATTCAAGTACTTTTCACGACCCTTTAAAAAAAGTTAAGGAGCTTGATTGCACTTCACGGTAAATTTCATTGAGCAAAGCGAAGAATGTTCAGTTCGCTTATTGCATGGTTTCACTAGAATAGGAGCTCTGCAGCTCAGGCAAGTCTTTAAATCTTTTTTTTTCTGTTCGTGTTCTAATGCTTTCAAGTTCATCAGTCATAACCTTGACGGTCTTTCGCAGGCTGTTGGACTGCGCGAGGCTAGTGAGGGGGATTGGATTGTTTTTTTAGTAGTTTGCTGAGGAATACCGCTAAAACCGAAGCCAGAAGAGCATATTTCATACACTAACAGTAGGCTACTGCAGTAAGCGCCTTCGTGCAATTTTTTTTTTCAGAGAGCTCAAGCCTTGTACCCACGCTCTAGCCTCATTACGGCCATCAGCTTATGGTTTCCAGCCAACCACAGCCAAACCAAGGACGCCTACCTCAATCTCGTCAATTTAATACAGGCTGTCCAACCGTGCCTGATTTCGAAATTGCGTAATCACGGAACGCGATAAGCAGCTGGGTTGCCCAGCACCACACTCAACTGCCGTGAATTGTGTGTCGTAAAATCATGCCCTGTGAAAATTCTCAATATGAAAGGTTTTTCAAGGACTGAAACAAAATTCTAAGACTTTCAAGGTCTTGAAAATGAAATTTCCCTATTTCAGGGTTTTCTAGGATTTCAAGGACCTTTGATCACCCTCCTCCAAGCGATCCTTGTTCCTCGAGTTTGCAATCGGAAAACCATTCTTCTACATGTAATGCCTACGGCTTGATGCATTATTCAGTGTGATAATGTTCTCCATCAACATTTTAATAGAAGCAATGACCTCTAATGCATATCTTGCAGCCTCTGGCAGTGTCCAATCTTTCGTCACGCATTGATCGTGTTGTGATACCTTTGGCTATTCAGGTTTGCAATGTGACGCCCATACGATGTACCATTTGATTTTTTTCATGATTCAGAAGTTGATTTCCCAAAAAAGGCGGACAAGAGTTTTTTTTTTCACTTCGTACTTTGGTTTTTATTTAGTGCGGCTACTGTTTAGGGTATTCGCGTCCTCTCACTTCAATATTGCAAATTACCTAAACCACTGAAGGTCTTTGAAAAACTTCCATTGATGTCTGGCCATTACGCCCAATCGAAATTTCACTGCTCACCACTGAAAAAGTTCTCACGCGAGGCTGCAAATTTGTCATCGCTGTGTGGTTCAGTGCTACTAAATCGCTTGTAAGCGTGACTAAGCGGTCTTAAAATGAGGCGCTCGTATTACACTCCCACAGGTAAAGGTGCCGCAAAAGTATCAGGGCGACGAGCCAGCAATCACTAGAAAGTACGCTCGCATTATGTTTCGTGGCAACCAAAGCGAGGTGGTGCAATTGCATTTCGAAACATGGGGCGAAGTACATTCACGAGCAGCCACTCAAAATAAAGTGGTATTGGGGGGAGCAGTTCTTCGTACGTGTCGTGCCTGTTTTCAAGCTGTATATGCGAAGATGCCCGTGTGGAGATTTTGTCGTTGAGCAAAGCAATTATGCGAGGACGTCATCACATTGTTACGATGGATCATGTTTATTCAAGGGTGAGTAACGAAGGGTAGCCGCACTGTCACTAAGCTCCTTCCAAGATGAACCACTTCGTTCTCTTCTTCCTTCGTTCACAGGCTGCCGCATCAGCGTAACAGCCCCCTTTTCTCATACGGAGCTCTCTTGGCGAGTATCACGTGCAATATTGTATGCGAGTCACGAGGATGAGAGCGCTTTAGGCGGGTGACGTGAACAAGCTGCGTCTGCCTAGAACGGTAGCCCCGAGATACGAGACGAGCGATGGAATACGTCACATCGCTTGATGTGACGATGATGACAAAACGACTGCTGTAACGAGCTAGGAACGTCTGGTACAGGCCACTCTTGCAAAAACTTCTGCAGCCATACTTTGTCTCCTTATTGGTGCGACCCATTCTTCTGCCGTGAATCATAGGTGAACGTGGAGCGGTCCTGGGATGCCAACGTACAGAGCTGAGATTGGCAACATGCTTCCTCTGTGCGTCAGAGTCTGGGCAATATAACAGTCGACATGAGCATGAAAAGGTAGAATGCAGTCAAGAAAGCACGGGGTGGTCTGACATAAAGTAGATAGAAGGGACTGTAGCCGAAGGTTTCAGGCTTTGTCGTAGTTTAGGCGTAGGTAATAAAGGGCACGAGGGCATCCCAGTTTTTATGTCTGGAGTTGACATCTATCGAAGGCATGTTGATCTATGTTCTGTCAGTGCGCTCGACGAAACCCTTTGCGGGTGATACGGGGTCACGTGGGGAAACTGGCAAGCACAGAGACCGAAGAGGTCTTCTATAACATCGGCTACGAATTGGTGACCACGATCACTCTGAATAATTCGAAGTGGTCCATGACGCAGTATCACAGAAGAGAGGAAGAACCTCGATACGTCGATGACCGTGGCTGTTGGTAGCGCTTTCGTTTCTACAATACGTGTCATGTGGTCGACTCAGACTATAATGAACGGTTGTTGTTTGATGAGTGCGAAAAGTGGCCGAGAATATCCACTCCAATCATTTCGAAAGGTGATGATGGTGACATCACGGGGTGAAAGAGACCAACCTGAGCAGTACTTGGCACTTGATGGCATTTATCACTGAACACACACTTTTTCTATATTTCGTGTCATAGTAGGCCAGTAGAATGAAGCCAGTGGGTGGTCATACGCTTTGTGCGAACAACAAGCGCCCCGCAGATGCATCATCGTGCATAGCATGGAGAACATGCGTTTTGAAATTGTCAAGGACAACTAAAAGAATGCGGGTGCCATCAGCCACATAATTTTGTATTTTAAAGCTAGCCATCTCGGACGATAAAGCCATGGCTACCTGTCGATTGAGCCTAAAATCATCCAAGCTGCGGTCGTCGTGTTGTTTCTTCGAGAAGGTGGTGAAGTCAAGAAAAGCAGTAGTACCATCTATGGAAGCTAGAAGATCGCCCAAAAATTGTTAGCGTCACATACAGTGGTGGATAGTGGGAACCTTGAGAGACAGTCGACTTTTGCATGATGGTGGCTACTCTTGTAGCAAATTTCTAAAGTCAAATTTCTGCAAGCGCGGGTGCCCATTGTGCGAGGGCAGCCAGACGGGTCACGGAGACTAAACAACCAACATAGTAACACGATCGTGAAGCGCGCCCGTAGAGATATGGACCGCAACTTATGGACGACAAAAACAAACAGAGACAGGCACTCTTGTTCAGTGATGGTTGTAATAATCATCCCAGCCTTGCCACCGAATCAGTGGCGTAGGAGATGGCATGCTCGGAGTCATTGAAGCGCTGGATGAGCAGGGCGCAGACACTGATACCACTCGTGTTTGTGTGCACTTCTGTTGTCACCCGAAGAGTCGAAATTGGCGGGTATTGGTCAGACGAGACATGGAAGTTTATAAAACGAGGAACCACATTCTGCTGTCCAGATGAAATGCTTATTTTTGCACAACAATGAAGTCAATAGGCAGGCAGTTTTCAGCAAACTTGGGCAACAACCATCGGAAGTAGGAGCAGACACCCAAGAAACTTCTCAGTTCGCGTTGTGACTGCGGTTTGTTTAAACTGCCAACTGCGGCAACCTTCGGAGGGTCTGGACGCACACCATGCTTGCCACAAGATGTCAAAGTACAAGTGCTTCTCATCGTTGAAGTGAATTTTCTTGGAGTTCAGAGTAAGTGCAGCTTGTTCAAGCTTGTCAAAACAACGTTGAATCGATGATTGTGTTCCACAGAAGTGCGACCAAAATTGACGACGTCGTCGTGTTAAAACTAAACAAATTTCCCATCGAGACGCGCGAGTACCGTATCCACAAACCTTTCACAGGTCGCAGGGGCATCGACAATCGAAACGGCATGACAATGCATTCAAACAAGCCATCTGGTGTGACAAAAAGCAGTTCTTTTTTTTGTCGACGGTATGCGCAGGTATCTACCGATAGCCCGATCGCAGATGAGAATTAAGACGCCGAGAGAAGACAGCCAATAACGTCTACTACTCGGGAAAGTTGATACACATTATTTTTTCGTCACTGAATTCAAGTGACGGCAGTCAACGGAAAAACCTCCACCACCTGTGTTTCTTCTTCACGAGGATGACCAGCACAGCCCAAGGGCTAGAAGAATATCGAATGACACCATTGCTTAATATGTCTTCCACCTGTTCGGCGATCACCTTGCGCTCCGATGCAGGCACGTGGTATTGTTTCTGCCTTATGGGATGCGCGGACCCTGGTCGGTCCTGTGGCAAGCCCGCGTATCGGGAACAAAAGCTTTGGTAGCATCCTGGGTGAAATCAAACAATGAAGCATGCTTGCTAAGGACGTTCGCCAGAGCTTGACCCTTCTTGGAACTGTTGTCGGCAGCGCTGTTGGCACTAGCAAGAGTAACTTGAACGTTCAATAAATAACGTGGTGGTAATGGTGCTGTTACTGACGAAGACCGAATCCGGATTTATCGTAGACGCGGACGGCTAATCCGCGGATGATCCGCCTGCAGGCGCATCCACACGACGGACGGTGTCCAGGAGAAAACAGCCGGATTACCCTCGACAGCAGGTTCGCCGCTCAGCTGCGCCCGCTGAAAGCAGACTGGTTTGATAGTATTCAACATGGATGCCCGCAAGAAGCGACGCTTAACTGCGATGTCTGTCGCGTTGTGACAAATGAACGAGGAGTGTTATTCTGTCAGGAGAAAAGGGCGTTGCTGGCAGATGTTCTTTCAACTACATTGTTCTCCACTTGTAGAACTTCTGAACGCATCTCCCATCCTTTTTTTAGAAGCGGCACGTTGCCGGTTGTAGAAGTGAGAATATTTCACCATCATGACGGCTAAGAATCTCGCGTATCAAACGACGGCGGCGACATTTCCCGAACCACCATAAGTGATTTCTGCGTATTTATTCACCTGAGAACAAAGCCCCCGGGAAATTAAGAAACCATGCTCAAGCGTAGAGATGATGCCGACCAGTCATGCAGCTGTTCGCGAGCCATGGAGGACATGCCGCGAGCAGACGAAAAGTGTACTGGTTGCCAGAAAACCCCGTGCTAATCCGCTGAAGTATCGGTTTCTCCCACCAGAATCCCGATGTGAGAAACAGGTTGGCTTCATCCGTCCGCGAGCCGCGCGGACGAGTGCGGACGACGAGGGAAATCGCTGATGTGAGGTCACGTGGCGCGTCCGTCGTCCCGCCACATCCGGATTCAGTCCGTCGTCTGAATGCACCATAAGCGGATCTTCCCAGACAGCGAAGTGTGCGAACAGGTAGCAGGTTGGCCAGCAAGAGGAGGAAGAAAAAGCTCGCGGTACTGCCATCAAGAGTGGCACCGCACTCTTGTAGGAAATCTAGACTGAATTACATTAAGAGTCAATTTAGTGAGTACAAGTAATTCGGCTTGATAGACGCTATCAGGAGAAATAACATTCGCGGTGCACACACCAAGAGGGACGGAGCAAGTCTCCACTCACAGCAGGAAATGCTCTCACATTATTTCAATGGAACTTCTCTTTACA